>JBBBDQ010000400.1:682500-697500 GCA_037127315.1 Ascarosepion bandense
CCAGTTCTTGGAGTTAACATGACCATTCAAGAGGAAGTGGGTTTCATTCGAAAACCAGTCATCATTCAAGAATTCATTGTCGAACTTTACCAAAAGCACTGACACATGGTTACCAAAATGCTTCATGTCGGCCCTTGTCAGTTTGTGCCTGAACTTAATCCTCACTATCTTAGACAGCGAAGTGTCTACCACTGGTCGGACCTCGTTGAATTCCGAATGTTCATGGACAGCGAAGTGTCTACCACTGGTCGGACCTCGTTGAATTCCGAATGTTCATGGACAGCGAAGTGTCTACCACTGGTCGGACCTCTTTGAATTCCGAATGTTCATGGACAGCGAAGTGTCTACCACTGGTCGGACCTCGTTGAATTCCGAATGTTCATGGACAGCGAAGTGTCTACCACTGGTCGGACTTCGTTGAATTCCGAATGTTCATGGACAGCGAAGTGTCTACCACTGGTCGGACCTCGTTGAATTCCGAATGTTCATGGACAGCGAAGTGTCTACCACTGGTCGGACCTCGTTGAATTCCGAATGTTCATGGACAGCGAAGTGTCTACCACTGGTCGGACCTCGTTGAATTCCGAATGTTCATGGACAGCGAAGTGTCTACCACTGGTCGGACCTCGTTGAATTCCGAATGTTCATGGACAGCGAAGTGTCTACCACTGGTCGGACCTCGTTGAATTCCGAATGTTCATGGACAGCGAATTCTCTACCACTCTTTAAATTCAGAATGTTCCTGGATACCGAAGTATCTACCACTGGCCCAACTCGATAAATTCAGAATTCTATTTCTCATTGGCTGGCGGCCACCCAAAACTAGTGTGTTCCGTTTATCCTGATATTTGACAAATAACCAAGGTAACGCTTGAAGAATTCCTGCAAGGTGTACTGACATTTTTCAAGTAAAATATGTTAATCTAGTCTGAAAGTAGACTGTCTCAGACTCTCAGAACTGGTCTAATCTTGTCCTAACTTAAAGTATTTGTAAAGTTATGGGCGTTTGAAGATAATCAAAAGCTTCACATGTTTCATCGTTTATTTTAAATGTTAAGTTCTAGATATTTGCCTTTTCTGTCTCCTTTTACGAGATAAAACATTGGAATCTTGTTGAATATTTTAAGAGATAGACAGGTTTAAGTTGAAAATCTTCTTCAAAACTGAACTATATGAATTGGATTTTAAGACGAAAACACAGCATTCAGTTAAATTTACACATTTTTTTCTGTTTGTTTACTGTATTTTGCACTAACAATCCTTTAAATAAGAAAAATTCAAATAGCGCCCCCCCTCAAAAAAAAAAACGTAAATCTCATAGAAAGACGTTTATCTCTCTTTTAATGCAAGTACCTCCAAGATTTTAATCTGCTAATTATAAGAAAATAGTTCTCAGGAAGATATTTAAAATAAACTCAGTTCATTTTATGCGATTGTTACTGGCTTTTGGCACTATATATAAGAAACCAAATATCAATTTTCGAAATTTTTTTTTTTCCAATGGGTTCAGCGCTCTAAGAAGAGTGTTGATTCTATTGTTTTGGCACCGAAAATCTCCCCAAAAGAAGTTTAAATGCTTTAAACGCATTTTTGTTTTCAAGAATGTTGGCTACTTGTTACAGACATAGTTTTGTAGACAGTAAATCCCGATTAGCAATGGGAAATGCTTTGTTTCATCATTGCACTTAAGTGCAGACAACATTAATAAAGTTCCATAGCAGAGATGAAAAGTATACATGGCCCTCAAAAGCTACATAAGTCTTTTGGAATTGTTAACAAAGAAACAGCTAAAAGTATACCGTAAGGATAATATTAACCGTTTCCTTATAAGCAAACATCGATATTCGTTGACCGAGCAGCCATTTATATTGGTGTTACTCTTTTCTTCGCCGTCTGGCCATCGATCCGGGATTAAATTGTATTTGTTTCTCTCATTTTGAATAGGAAGGCAGAACATGCTGCTTTAGGAATAGTTTCGCACAAAACCACAAGTTACTACAAAACGAAAACTTTAACCAAACACCGAGTCATGATCTTAAATAGCCGCGTCAGATAAAGACTTTCATAGTGATGTCACGAATGGCGTCAAATTCATTCAGAAATATCTAAACTGTCAGCTATATACAACGGCATTTTCAGATCAATTATTAAAAATGACAAGATGTAAGCGTGTAGGTTTTAGCGAGGATCCTCGTTCTTCAAGACTGGTACTACAGAATCACAAATAACTTCGCCCAAACTACATCACCTGAGAATTTTAATAGCAGCGACTAATATGTATCTTCACAAGAGAAAATAATGACATAAGATGTTAACATTCCGGACTACTTCAAACAAAAAGTTAGGAAGGAAACCTCCGTCAATACTTGAAAGAGCTGACTCGAGAAACCTGTTTTTCCGAAAATTTATTTTAATAGATACATATTATATAAAAAAAAAAGGAATACTGACTGCTCTTTCAATGAATGCCAAATTTTCCCTTATAAGGAAATGGCCAATATTATCCTTACCAGAAGAGAAATTATGGGAAGGTCATTTTAAGGAAATTATTAATATTACACTTACCTTATAATCTTAGATGATTTTTTTTTTGTTAACACTACCAAAGCCCCATTAATCTTGATCTGATATCTGTTTTTGCCATTTCTGATTCATGATGCACCATTAAGTTTTATGTTGCACAATAAAAATGTGCATAATTAATGTTTTGTGATTACAGAAGAGATTTTTCTCTGTATGTTTTCCCGTTCACAAAACATTTCCTGATCTTCCAGGATTCAATGCAAAAAGAAAAAAATATATTTCGAGATATAAAGGGAAAACTATGGATTTCGTATCTAATGAAAGATTATTCGAAACCTTTTATTTAATTTTTTTTTTCAATAACTCCTAGAAATATTGGCATGTTTAAAAGTTTAATTAAATTATCTAAAATCATTGCGTTTGCGCAAAATTTAAGCTATTTATTTTCGCTTTAAATGATGTCAGAAACGATTCATTAAGAATCCTACAAACGAGCCAATAGAAACTTGTTTATTGGCGAAAACAGTTTCGAATGAAATACAGCATTTGGAGCGTCCTTTACAAATTCAACTTCATTGGAATTTGCTTTCTATGATGATTGTTTCCCTTTATTTTCTAAGTCTTCTCTAATTGGATGAAGTAGAGGCTTTTAACAAACAAGAAAATAAATATTATCATTTCGCTATTTATCTCTGAGGATGAATAGCCCGAGGAAAATTTAAGGCTGATAAGGGGTAGTAACTTAGAAACTCACGATAACATGTTTCTATCTGATTCCTTTCATTTATTTTGTCAGAAAAGTGTCATAAGAAATCTGGGGTCTCCACACTGAAAAGCGCAACAATTGATCTTTATTGACGCACCCCCAACACTAAACAGCGGAAGGATCTAAGCAGATACCTTTATATTTTCAGAGTAAATGTCATAGCACCATCAAAATGGACAAGTTATTTTTTTTTAATATCTTGCCAGCTATCATATCTATCGGTGTTAAGTATCCCCCCAGCAGTTCACTAATATTGACCACCTGGCCACGGGTTTGCCGGAGTTGACAAACTCGCTACCCATTGTCTGGTGGTAAGGTAAATATGAAGGGGACATAGTAATCGCTTTCTTATTTCATAGGGTCCTGGGCATGACGGTAAACTGCATCCGGCAGCAAGGCCTCTGATTTGAAGGTTGTGAGTAGCATGGAACCACCTCTTAATTGCTGTTGTTCCAAGGCCCACTCTGACCCGAGAAGGTAGCACCTGTTAGGCTCCCAGCTATGGGCAAAAACTGGGATCAATACACTATGAAAGTATAAAAATAGACTTTTAAAGAAATATATATATACACATTTTTGAAGGAAAAACATTACCAAAAATACATTTTTTTGAAGAAAAATTATTACCATAATACATTTTTAATACAAAATTAGAAGATATCTAAATTAAAAAAATTAAATAAAATGTTTAATCAAAATCTAACGAAATAAACCTTCTCACTATAACCGAACATTAAAAAACTAACTTAAAACCCCACCTTTTTGACATTAAATAACTTACAGAGATTGATATGCGGTTAAACAAAACTCAAACCTATTTCAGACGATAGATTACTGGAAAATTTAAGACCGGAATAGTGCGTTGTGGAGCATTGGATATCGGCTCGGAACAAGAAATCGGGGAGCCGAGTTCGAATTCCAGCCGAATTCATTGCATTCACTTATGCGCAAATACCCTTGGGAAAGGTATTAATCCGCCTATTCCTTCGAGTTATGGGTTAAATGACAGGACAGATTGGGTTCTATAGCCTTGGTCGGCAACCAGTCTACCGCAGAAAGCAATGGCAACCTACTGCGGGATAATCTTCTGCCCAGTCAGTCATGTCTCTTTCGAGACATGATCGCCCAAGCGTGTATCACGTATGGCACTTAACTGACTGACTCATAAAAATCTAAGTAAATAATCCATCGTCAGATTTTAAAATATCTCTTCATGAGAGTCAGAGGAATATAATATTCGTTTTATTATGGTTTCACTTGAGGCGTTTAATTGTTTCGCTAGATCAATTGCAACTGAACTGTGAGTTCGATCCTCACTGGGTACTCTTTACTTTCGGCCTTATCACGCCTTTCTAAATTTAGAAAAATCCTTTGCTTATTAAATGTTTACTCTTGAGACGGATGTACGTTGTGGCGCAATGGATATCGACTCGCAACGACAAATCAGGATGCCGAGTTCGAATTCTAGTTGAATTCCTTGCATTCACTTACACACAAATACCCTTGGGAAAGGTATTAATCCGTCTCGTCCCTCTAGTTATGGGTTAAATAATAGACAGATTGGTTTCTATAGCCTTGGATAGCAACCAGTCTACCGCAAAAAGTAATGGATAATCTTCTGCCTAATCAGTCATGTCCCTTTCGAGACATGATCGCCCAAAGCGTATGTCATGTATTGCACTTAACTGACTCTTGAAACGGACTGAGTTAGAAGTGACAATGCCAGCCGTTGATTCTAAGTTTATTTTTCCTTTCTAGCCGCGAGTATAACTTTGAACTAAGATTTATCTATTTTGTCCATTTAGAAAGTAGGCGATCATGGCTCTCCTCAAGTACCTGTTCCTTTCAGATCAAAGAAAGATTTTGTTTTTTACCATCCCTCATTTTGGCTGCTCTATCATCCGTTTAATTATTTAAGCTCCACGCTGTTTCATCGAGCTTAAGCTTTTTAAGTCATCCTTTCTCTTAATATTTCTCTGAAAATTTAGTTCTTTCTCATTTTAAGCATAAGTGCTTTTCGAGTGCGTTATGGTCCAGTAGATATCGGCTTGGAACGAGAAATCGGATAGCCGAGTTGAAATTCCAGTTGAATTCATTGCATTCACTTACACACAAATACCCTTGGGAAAGGTATTAATCCATCTCTTCCCTCCAGTTATGGGTTAAATAATAGAACAGAATGGGTTCTATAACCTTGGTCGGCAACCAGTCTACCACAGAAAGCAATGGCAATCTACTACAGTCTCTCTCCCACCGGCGCGACGTGGCTTCCCTGTGTCTCTTCTATAAATACTTTCACGGCTTCTTAGATCACTGGTGCCCCCTAAATAGGAATTTGCACGAGATACTAGATTAGCAACTAGATCCCGCCCTTTTACAGTGAAACCGATAAAATGCAACCGTAACTTCTACTCCAAGTTTAAATGTAAGGTCAATAGACACCTCCTAACACACTAACCTGCTCCCATTTTATCAAGCACTCTTCCCATCTGCCTAACCCTCATCCTCGCTATCCTTCCTCCTGACATTCCCTATGTCTAACCACTCCTTCTCTTTACCTTCCCCTATGTAGCGCAATAGTGGCAGTGGAATGCCTTGCTTGGGGTGAGATGATTAAAAAAAAAAAAAAAAAATAATAATCTTCTGCCCAGTCAGTCATGTCTTGAAAGAGACATGATCGCCCAAGCGTGTATCGCGCATGGCACTTAACTAACTGGCTTTTCCCTCGTTGCTCATATGCTATGTCCATGGTATTATCAACATTCATTTTTAGACCCACATAGCTGTCGCTACGCGTCACTTTACTTCTGAGTGAAATTATCCAGCATTCACTGTCATATCGGAATATAAATATGACATCCACTACTCTTATCTATATTTCTAATGAAATATTTCTGTTTTTAGTACTTTGCTTAGATTCTGGAAGGCAACATCCGCGTCCTTGAAATATCAACACATCGAAATCACCGATACAGATATTCATTCTCTTTCTTAAACTTCTTCTTCATTATCATTTTCTCTCTTTCATCTTTTCTTCCTAAGCTCTCTTTTTTTTTTCCTCTATGCATCATATTTTCATTTGAGCTTCCACTTTCTATTTCTTTATTATTTTCTCTTTTCTCTCCTCTTTGTCCTTTTACTTCTTGTCGCCTTCTCCTTCCTTCCTCTTTCTCCTTCTCCTCCTTCTCCTCTCCTCCTTTCTCCTTCCTTCCTCCTCCTCTTTCTCCTTCTCCTCTCCTCTTTCTCCTTCTCCTCTCCTCTTTCTCCTTCTCCTCCTCCTCTTTCTCCTTCCTCCTCTCCTCTTTCTCCTTCTCCTCTCCTCTTTCTCCTTTTTCTCTCCTCTTTCTCTTTCTTCTGTCCTTTTTCTCCTTTTTCTTCCTCTCCTCTTTTTTCTTCCGCTCCTCTCCTCTCTTCCTTTTTCTTCCGCTCCTCTCCTCTCTTCCTTTTTCTTCCGCTCCTCTCCTCCTTTTTCTTCCGCTCCTCTCCTCCTTTTTCTTCCGCTCCTCTCCTCCTTTTTCTTCCGCTCCTCTCCTCCTTTTTCTTCCGCACCTCTCCTCCTTTTTCTTTTTCTTCCGCTCTCTCCTCTCTCTCTCCTTTTTTCCGCTCCTCTCCTCTCTCTCTCTCCTGTTTTCCGCTCCTCTCCTCTCTCTCTCCTTTTTTCCGCTCCTCTCCTCTCTCTCTCCTCCGTTTTCCGTTCCTCTCCTCTCTCTCTCTCTCCTGTTTTCCGTCCTTCCTCTCCTCTCTCTCTCTCTCCTGTTTTCCGCTCCTCTCCTCTCTCTCTCTCTCTCCTGTTTTCCGCTCCTCTCCTCTCTCTCTCCTGTTTTCCGCTCCTCTCCCTCTCTCTCTCCTGTTTTCCGCTCCTCTCCTCTCTCTCTCCCTGTTTTCCTCCTCTCCTCTCTCTCTCCTGTTTTCCGCTCCCTCCTCTCTCTCTCCTCTCCCTCCTCTCCTCTCTCTCTCCTTTTTCTTCCGCTCCTCTCTCTCTCCTCTCCTTTTTCTCCTCTCCTCTCCTCTCTCTCTCCTTTTTCTCTCCTCTCTCTCTCCTTTTTCTTCCTTTTTCTTCCTCTCCTCTCTCTCTCCTTTTTCTTCCGCCTCCTCCTCCTCTCTCTCTCTCTTTTCTTCCTCTCCTCTCCTCTCTCTCTCTCCTCCTTTTTCCTTCTCCTCCTCTCCTCTCTCTCTCCTTTTTCTTCCGCTCTCCTCTCCTCTCTCTCTCCTCCTCCTCTCCTCTCCTCTCTCCTCTCCTCTCCTCCTCCTCCTTCTCCTCTCCTCCTCCTCCTCCTCCTCCTCCTCCTCCTCCTCCTCTCCTCCTTCCTCCTTTTTATTCCTCTCTCCTCTCCTCTCTCTCCTCTCCTCTCCTTCCTCTCCTCCTCTCCTCCTTTTTTTTCCTCTCTCTCCTCTCCCTCTCCTCTCTCTCCTTTTTCTTCCTTATCCTCTTTCTCCTTTTTCTTCCTTCCTCCTCTCCTCTTTCTTCTTTTTCCTTTTCCTTTTCCTTTTCCTTCCCCTCCCCACTTTCTTTTCCTTTTCTCCTCTTTTTCCTCCTTCTTCTCCTCTTTCTTCTACCCCTCTCCTCTTTCTCTTTTTTCTTCTTCTTTTACTCTTTCTCTTTTTTCATCTCACTCTTTCTAACATTTTCTTCTTTTTCTTCTTTTGTTTTTCTTCCTTTGTCTTTTTCTTTTTCTTCTCCTCCCCTATTTCTTCGATATTTTTCTTCTCCTTCCCTTTGTCTTTTTCCTCTTTTTCTCTCTCTCTCTCCCCCCCCCCTATCTGCTCATTCCTTTTGTTTCGTCCATCTTTCTAACAGTTTTTTACTCTTCAATCTTTTTTGTTCAGGATGTATTGGTGGTTTCTATCAAATATTTGCCTTTCTCAGTCTATTGGAATAACATTAAACAAGTAAAAAATTGTAGAATCTTTATATTGTGGCTCCGAAGTGGGTTTAATACTTGTTCCTGGATCTTTAGAGTCGGGTTGGGGCCGTGGACACTAAAACAACGCTGTAGAAAGCGAGTTACACTTCCGCTAACCTTAAACTCTTAAACGTATTTTCCCCACCCTTTCAACTTTGAAATGCTCCTGTTATCTTTCTCTCAACACGTTTTCTTTACTGTCTTGGTCTGTTCAAACAATTTTTTTGTGTCTTTATGAGTCCTGTCCATCTCTGTCCGAAATTGGAAATCTTACGAACATAATAAGCTCAAGGAACACAGATTTGTCATCGCTTTTTAAAATCAGTCGTAGAGAAAAAAAGAGAGAGAGAAAACAATCATTTTTTTTTTTTAAAGAAATGTTTGGTCTCAGAAAATACCTATTACGGTATTGTCCTTGGTAAAGATATTTTTCTCCTGGTAACGCAATCATGACAATTCAAACTATGTCGGTTTATTGGCCTTCTTGTTATTCATTTTCAAACAACTTGGAAATATCTTTCTTACATTTCCCCCCCCCCTTATTTGGTCTCAGATTTATCGTTCCCTTTGAAATCGTAATGTCTTCTTTCAAATTATTTTCATATATTTGATACTTTCTGTTGGTGTTATAGCATGCTTATCTAGCAAGCTGTTGACAGATGTTATATAATTATATTTGTGTGCCACTGACATTGTTGAAAAAGGTTGAGAAAATCAGATTTCTGTAGGAAGAAAAATGGTTGACATTTTCATTATTTTTCCCCCCCTTCTCACCCTCCTGATCTCTTTTCTGTCTCTCTCTCTCTCTCTCTCTCTCTCCCACTCCACTTATTCTTTCTATCCACTTTCCCCTCTTTCGAATATTCTCTTTTTTTCCCTCTGTTCGTTTTATCTTCTTTTAAGCTTCCTGTTCTTCTCTCTTTGTTATTTTCATTTTCTATTTCCTTTTTCTCTTACTCGTCTAGGTCCTGGGCATGACAGTAAACTGCATCCGGCAGCAAGGCCTCTGATTTGGAGGTTGTGAGGAGCATGAAACCACCTTTTAATTGCTGTTGTTTTCAGGTCCACCTTGACCCAGAGTGGTAGCACCTGTTAGGGTCTCAGCTATGGGCAAATAGTTAACCCCCCAAACTGGGGTCAAATCACTATGAAAGTATAAAAAATACACTTTTATAGAAATATATACATAAAAATAGACTTCTATTGAAAAACATACTTTTGAAAGAAAAATATTACCAACAATACATCTCCTTTCAAGTTCTTCCCTCTCTCTCTCTCTCCTTTCAAGTTCCCTCTCTTCTCTCTCTCCTTTCAAGTTCCCTCTCTTCTCTCTCTCCTTTCAAGTTCCCTCTCTTCTCTCTCTCCTTTCAAGTTCCCTCTCTTGTCTCTCTCCTTTCAAGTTGCCTCTCTTGTCTCTCTCTTTCTTTCCCTCTCTTGTCTCTCTCCTTTCAATTTCCCTCTCTTGTCTCTCTCCTTTCAATTTCCCTCTCTTGTCTCTCTCCTTTCAATTTCCCTCTCTTGTCTCTCTCCTTTCAATTTCCCTCTCTTGTCTCTCTCCTTTCAATTTCCCTCTCTTGTCTCTCTCCTTTCAATTTCCCTCTCTTGTCTCTCTCCTTTCAATTTCCCTCTCTTGTCTCTCTCCTTTCAATTTCCCTCTCTTGTCTCTCTCCTTTCAATTTCCCTCTCTTGTCTCTCTCCTTTCAATTTCCCTCTCTTGTCTCTCTCCTTTCTCAATTTCCCTCTCTTGTCTCTCTCCTTTCAATTTCCCTCTCTTGTCTCTCTCCTTTCAATTTCCCTCTCTTGTCTCTCTCCTTTCAATTTCCCTCTCTTGTCTCTCTCCTTTCAATTTCCCTCTCTTGTCTCTCTCCTTTCAATTTCCCTCTCTTGTCTCTCTCCTTTCAATTTCCCTCTCTTGTCTCTCTCCTTTCAATTTCCCTCTCTTGTCTCTCTCCTTTCAATTTCCCTCTCTTGTCTCTCTCCTTTCAATTTCCCTCTCTTGTCTCTCTCCTTTCAATTTCCCTCTCTTGTCTCTCTCCTTTCAATTTCCCTCTCTTGTCTCTCTCCTTTCAATTTCCCTCTCTTGTCTCTCTCCTTTCAATTTCCCTCTCTTGTCTCTCTCCTTTCAATTTCCCTCTCTTGTCTCTCTCCTTTCAATTTCCCTCTCTTGTCTCTCTCCTTTCAATTTCCCTCTCTTGTCTCTCTCCTTTCAATTTCCCTCTCTTGTCTCTCTCCTTTCAATTTCCCTCTCTTCCTCTCTCTCTCTCCTTTCAATTTCCCTCTCTCTCTCTCTCTCTCTCCTTTCAATTTCCACCTCTCTCTCTCCTTTCAATTTCCCTCTCTCTCTCTCCTTTCAATTTCCCTCTCTCTCTCTCTCCTTTCAATTTCCCTCTCTCTCTCTCTCCTTTCAATTTCCCTCTATCCGTTCTCTCTCTTCAATTTTTCTCTATCCTCTCTCTCTCTCTTCAATTTTTCTCTATCCTCTCTCTCTTCAATTTTTCTCTATCCTCTCTCTCTTCAATTTTTCTCTATCCTCTCTTCTGTCTCTCTTTTACCGTTTTCTCATCCTCCCTCTCTCTCTCCCTCCACTTTCTTTTCCTTCTCTCTCACCCGATGTCAACATTCTTTAAGCAAGGTGCAACATCTTATCAGCATTGATTTCTTAATTATTAACTGAATTTATTTATTTATTCAACTGAAAACGCACCCAACTTGATGAAAGAACTCTTTCCTCCGGCCGATTACTTAGTCAAAGACGAATCACTAGTGGGGGTTTATTTCCAGAAGAACTGGAATCTTTCTCACGAGAACAGTTCATTAAATTCATTTTGAGGGGCGCCACAGCGTGTTCGTCTGTTGGATCATTACTTGTGATTTAGATACGCGTGTTCCTAATTCAGCTGACCTGGGTATATAACAGCTTATTAAATTCTCTTTTGTTTAATAATTTATTAAGTCTGTTAGAATGATATGAAATCAGCCAAGATTATCTGTTTTCTTCCAGAGACTAAAAGATCTACTCAGTATAATTAGAGTATAGACTGTATGTCGTCTCTGTAAACGTTAAATAAACACAAATATGCCTGAGCGGGCGTCTGCCATAAGGATTGGATATTCTCCCACGCAGATTTGTATGTTCAGAAAACGTCTAGCCGGCCCTTATTCAATTTCACGGTGAACATTTAGTTGATATTTTATGTTGAAATATTAAATTTTATTGGTTGTCGTATTAACTAGATTATTGTTATTTTTAATTTTAGAAGGGAATAGTTGTCGGGTGTTTCTTTTATGTATTTGCTAATCAGATTTGGCCAAATTGTACTCAAAATATACACCTCGAATACCACAAAACAAGAAAAAAAATCACCGTAGTAGATACAATTTACGTTGAGACTTTCAAAGCTGTCCCGAATTTGGAAATCATTTTTGGAGTAGGTGGTGTGCATTATGGTGTAATGGATATCAGCTCGGAATGAGAAATTGGGGAGCAGAGTTCAAGTTCCAGTTGAATTCGTTGCTTTAAATTACACGCAAATACCATTGGGAAGTGTATTAATCCATCCCTTCAGCTATGGTTTGAATAACATGATAGGTTGGGTTCTATAGTCTTGGATGGAAACCAGTCTACCGCAAAAAGAAATGGTAAAAATTTCCCGTAAAATAAATATTTTGAGAAAATCTTCCGTCTAGTCAGTCACGGATCGAAAGAGACATGATCGCCCAGGCGTGTAACTGACTGATTAGTTGAGATTTTTATAATAAATCCATTACTTTGTCTTGATAAAAAGTAAAAATTAAAGAACACTCACCGATGCCCGTTGCCTGAATTGAACCCTTTCACCTAGCTTTTGAAAGTTCTCAACGGTTTCTTACCAAATTTCTTTTTCTATGTGCGTCATCCTTTCACGACGTAGTTGTTCATGTCTCTCCACAGCTTTCTAAATCTTGTAGCTCTTTGCTAAGACCCTTGCCCTCTCTTATGCGATTAATTCACACAAATAGGAGGCTCTTTGGCTTCACGTATCTTTCTCGGAATATGCCTTGTGAAGGGTACTCAGTCAATTAAGTGCCATACGTGATACACGCTTGGGCGATCATGACTCGAAACAGACATTACTGACTAGACAGAATATTTTCCTGCAGTAGGTTGCCATTAATTTCTGCGGTAGACTGGTTACCAACCAAGCATATAGAATCCAGTCAGTCCTGGTATTTATTTAGCTGGAGGAAGGAGCGATTGATTCATACCTTTCCCAAGAATTTAACGAATTAAGCTGGAGCTTGAACTCGGCCCCCGATATCCACTTCACCACAATCCACAGGGTTACATTATTCCCCAAGATCTTCTTCCTCATAATTGCCTGATTAGGAGTATTTGTTCTTTCTGCTGCTGATAAAATTTTCACGAGCAATAAGAAACTGATTTTAAATACACTTCTATGATTTCCTTACCATTACCCCAAGAACTATTCTTTTACCTTGTCTAAATTCTTCACCTAGTAACTTGAAATTTCTTAGCTAGTCCAGACATGCTTTTTCTTCCCACTGATTTAAATTTTGCTTTTGGGTTTTTACCGTTTTGATATGCATGTATAACTTAAAGCTATACTTTTCTTTGTGTTTAACTTGAAAGATGTCTAAAGAAAGAAAAGAAAAGTCAGTGAAGAGAGACGGAAAAGAAATCTATTACGAAATGCCTCTTGTTTTATGAGGCATAGAACTCTAATATTCAACTATAACGCTAATTTTTTTTTCAATCCTCCTTTCAATAGCGTTTTAATCTATGAATATATTTGAGCATGGTTGGTTTTTAACAATATCAAGAAAATGAGTTTTAATACATAAAAAGTAGCCAGCAAAGTGGTAAGTGTTGGTTCGAATTTTGAGGTTGTTTTGCGTTGTGGTGCAGTGGAACAAGAAATTGGAGAGCCGAGTTCGAATTCCAGTTGAAATTCTTGCATTCACTTACGCACAAATACTTGGGAAACGTATTAATCCGTCACTTATTCTTCCACTTATGGGTTAAAAAGCAGGACAAATTGGGTTCTGCAGCCTTTATTGGCAACCAGTCTACTGCATAAATAAATGGCTAACTACTGCTAGAAAATCTTCTTCCTAGTCAAGCATGTCTCTTTTTGGAACATGATTGCTCAAACGTGTATCACCTATAGCACTTAACTGAGTGACTGAATTTTTGTCTGCCTTAGCAGCAGTCAATTCGAATTGAAAATATGGCCCCGTGTGGTCACTTAACACGCATATCCATTTTTTATTGTAAAGTTCACCAGATACAATACTCAAGAGCCACTCACGCTGGAGTGTTACTGCATTAGATGTGTGATATGAGCGTAAAAGGAGGTAGTGTGAAGTGAAAATGAAGCAGTTAAGATTAAAGCGTTCCGGGTGTTTGTTCTATTTCTCAGGAAAAATCTGTTTAAGAGAAACTTCTTCTTGACAAATGGAATACGAAGAAAATTCGATTCAGTTGTAATTCCTTTTTTTTCTAGTGGAAACTAACGATTGGAACGCATCCGAACATTTGCCATGGAAATAGCGATCGAGTGGAGACAGACTTGTCAAATTGAAACTAAGTAAAGCTACGTAAACGATTATGAACTCTTTCAAGGGTGGAACTAGAAGATTTGGGAGACAAATGCAACCGTCCTTTCTACCATAACAGTTTCTTTTCTCGCACTTAACATTTGTGGAACTCACTTTCATTGCTTTCCTGATAGCTACAATCGCCAGAAGTTTAAATACAATGTTATTTGTTACTTTTATTTCCTTGGTTCCCATCTTATCTTTTTTCGACATCCTCTGTACCGTTTGTATTCTCTTACTGTAACCCTAGCTTACCGGTGGCATTTCTGGTTTGCTTGTGTGAAAAAGATTTTACCAAAAATGGAGATTATATTCTTAATAATCAGACTGGTAAATATACATTTTCTGTGTCGGTACAAGGCTCCGCGTATATTTCCAGCCTCCCAAGTGTTTTATGGTTTCACTTCAGGTTTGGATTATATTTGAATCCCAATTGCCGTTCAAATCAAGAAGCTTCATTGACAGTGCAACCGCTTACTGTGACGGATGAAAGCTCAGTGTCCGATAGCTGATGATGAAAACTGACTAGTTGTAATTTTGTTATTACAATGGTTTATAAAAACATATCACTACACAAAAATTTTCATGTTTCAGAAAAAGCTGTTCCTCTTCAGGTGATATGTTAAAATAAATGGTGAAAATGATTTATTTTTGAAAATATAAGATAAATTCCTGTTTATTTAGAAAATTAGGGAGTAGTAGTTGGAGAAAAAGCTTTAGGTGTGTCAAAATTGTTAAATCAAAATTGAGAATTATGTAACCATGGAGATTTAATATTTGAGTTATGAAAGGGGGCACGATTGCTTGATCTAGACGTGTCTTTTTTTCTAGGTAAGATACATAGTGGGACCTTAGGTTTTTTAAATGGGTAGAAAGTATTTTTTTTTAACAGGAGGTTGAATTATATATCTCATTCAGTAATAAATTAGAGCACTCTGACTATTTGGCGTGTATAATGATAATATACACGCTAAAAAGTCTACCTTCTACTGAGAGCCCATAGCTCAGAGGTAGAATCACCGACTGACGCCAATTCGGTCGGGTTTCAATCCTGGGTTAAAAGCAATCGGAGTTTAACTGTACTGATGAACTGTGATACAGCGAAACAGATCTGTCTGCGGATGACATATATATATATATATATATATATATATATATATTAGATGGGTACTAAGGTCAAAATCAGGTGGCAAAATTCTGTTTCGTGCT
>JBBBDQ010000400.1:702500-725000 GCA_037127315.1 Ascarosepion bandense
ACTTAATATATATTTCTATAAATGTTATATCCAGTCGGTACAAATAAGTAGACTTCCTTCTTTTTGCACTAATATAATTACATATGTACACATATATACAGATATGTACGCTTCAATATCCCAGATAGATACAGACACACACATATTCTCTGCAAACATGTGGTATGTAGCATCTGATATGTCAGAGACAGTTTTTACCCTCCAACTCTTTATCTCGTCTAACTTCGTGTGGGTGAACAGCTCCAACGAGTGGGTTACAGAATGTCATCTCTTCCAGACCCGCCCAAGATAGTGGATACCGTCAGGAGAATAGCATTTTCTGTTGTAATCTTCCCTGCTAATCTCTAGCTCTCTTGTACAAGGAATGCTATCTAATGTCTTTCTTTCAACCCAATTGGTATTAATGAAACAAAATACTATCCAAGTGGATCAAAGTGAGGGTGTGTGTGACAGGGGTGGTTTGTGTTGGAAGTACGAAATGGTAGCTGAGAGATTGGGGTGTGGACATTGGTTAAGGGTAATACTATACTTTTTGTTTTTGTTGTTGTTTTGGGCTTTAATGCATAACTTGTGCATTGTGGCATCTTGGGCCCCACTAATGAATTCGTGTTATTCGTTTCTTTTCAATACCGCCTGTTCGCCATATGTTGGCTTCAGGCGGAAGTCGTCTGCATAAAAATGAACGTATCGGCTTCAGTAGAGACAAAACATTAAAACCACATACATTATATTCGTTTTTAGAAAAGGTCGTTAGCAAATTTTGCATGCCCTCTGTCGCTTTGTATGCCTTCTATTCATGTCTTTCTCTGGCAGATTTAAGTGTTGCACATGCACTTTACATTTCTTTAATTGCTTCTTCATCCACAGTAAACTTTCGCCCAAGTTCTTGCGTTTCACTTTTCTTGGCAAATCTTCTGTTATGAAAATGTGGAACATTTAATAACAAAGATTATAGAAACAAAATAAAACGAATCTAAATTAAATTGGATAGGTTATATAATATGCTCCCCAACCCCCATCACACACACATTATTTTAATTTAAAATTCCCGGCTTGTCTCGTTCGTGCACATATTTAATCACGTTGACTCATTCAAACCTATCCTGATAAAGTCCGTAAAGGAAGAAACACGTCACTCGATAACTTTTTTATACATTGCTATAGTGTAAGCAAAAAATCTGTTGAGATTGAGATGAAACACCTAACCGAGTGCTCTCCCAGCAACTACGGGGATATTAAAAGCCCCAAATAATACCTTTAAACACACATTTTTCTGATTATTCGTAATATTCATATCTGCTCAATTTTCGTATTCTAATGTAAACAAAGGCAATTTACTATTTGTGTATATTTCTGAGATGAGGTAGTATTTACGCTATTTATTATTCGGACTATTGTTCTCTTCTTTGTTACCATTTGCACAACGTTTCGGTCGTTATACGCTCCGGCCTTCTTCAGGTGCTAGGAATTTCCAACCAAACCCTTTATTAGGATCACTGGGGTTAGAGGGAAATAACAAAAGAGGCGTCGCACAAGGAATGAGAATGATATACCCTACTGATCGTAATAAAGGGTTCGGTTTGAAATTTTTAGCACCTGAAGAGGGCTGGAGCGTACAACGGTGAAACGTCAAACAAATGGCAACAAACATGAGAACAATAGTCCGAATAATGTAATTAGTGTAAAGAAAATTTATTTACGAAATTATACGAAATCTGTTACGAAATGGATTAACTCTGGCATATATAGATACTCATATTTCAGTAAATACTGTTTTGGTTTTTTTTTAAAAATAATTAAACAGTATATTTATTTATATCTACCGTCCTGAATGATAGAGAAATCTCGTTTGGAAAAATCTTACTAGGATTCGAACCTGTGTTCACTGGTGGAAACCGTCATTTGATCTGACGTGTCTTAAACCGCTCGACCATGAAAGACTTACAGTTAGACAAATTCCGAAATAATGCCTTTAAAAAAAATAATGTTTAAACAAATATAGTAAATAATAAAACAAGTAAAAAAAATAGGAAATAATAATAATAAAACAGAAGAATGGTAATAATAAACGACTATATATAATGATAGTAAGTCAGAAAAATAGATAACAGAGAAAATAGGGAGAAAATAAATTAATTATGGGATCTGCTTAATAAGGAGAAAAACAATATTAAGAATACAAGCAACTATCTTTAACTTATTTAATAATATCTATTGGTATTTTGGATACATGAATTATGTATAAAGCATCGCTTATATATATATATATATATATATATATATATATTGAGTATTCATCCGAGTAATGGCTGACGAATTCAAATGTACACACCTTTATATGCCCCACCCACGTCTATTGAACAGGTTAAGAGGCTCATCCCTTGTTCCCTGTTTAGGATGTGGTTTCCGGCTTTCTCTTTTCCAATCTTCTCACTTTGTTTTTTTTTTTTTTTTCAATTGGAGTAGATAGATCTATCTATCGCCCGGTTCACACTCCACCCACGTCTATTGAACAGGTGAAGAGGCTCATCTATTGTTCCCTGTTTAGAAAGTGATATCCGGCTTTCACTTTTCCAATCTTTTCACTATTACGTAGCCCCCTGCACATCAGTGGCGTTACCGCCTTGCTCGGGGTGATACGATTAAAAAAAAAAAAAGGTACTCCTGCATATGTACACAGATTTTAATATTTTTTTACAGGTTTTTGTATAAGCGTGTGACTTAGATTATACGTCCATGGACCTTAGGCATTCGTGTCTGTACAGTTTTGCATATGCACATGGAGCTTACTTTACGAAGGTTAAAACTCGTGGAAGTAAGGACTGCGGTTCGTCTTAATATTTTTAATGGAAATAGCGGCAGATTAGTGAGAGGTTTCTGATGTTTCTTCTGTGGCGAAAGAGGTTTTAGAGTGAAAGAAAATCTTTATTCTGAGACGCTTCAGGAATCTATTGAAACTGGAAAGTGAAAACTGGGCAGCCCCCCTGTACAACTAAAACATGTAAAAGGTCGCCTTGATCCTAGAAAATCGGCTGCAGGAGTAATTTTTTTAGAAATTTCTATGGGCGAGATTGGGACTTATATACAGGATGATGCAAAAGTCGCTAACCATAGGGATAATTTTTAGACTATAAAAATTTATTTACTTGCTATTGTTATATGAGTTGTTCAAAGTATTTCACTTCTGTGCCTCCAGGATTCATTAACACGTCAGGAGAGTTTCCTCTGTCATTTTACTGTCTTCATACTTCATCATTTCTTTACGTTCCTCGATATTTCTTAAGTCGGTCTTATAAACAATTGATTTCAAATGGCGCCCACTTAAAAAAAATAAAAAGATTTAAGGTTATAATGTGTGGTTACCATGGCGAATACTCAAACATCACCTCTTCGGCCAATCCTTTAATCCCATACGGTGCGCGACTTTTGTCTCACTCTGTACACAAAGATAGATGGCGAGAATGTTCTTTTTTCTACGGAGAGTGTAAAGGATTAATACAATGACATTGAAATAGTGATTAAGGTGACTGAAACTTACGTACGTGATCAGTCGTCAAATTTATTCTCCTAAAACCACTCGCGATCCTACCGGGTAGTCTTGTAGGCCGATTTTTCTGCAGGTCTGCTATGTACGTTACACACACAGTTATTTGTAGACAGGCCCCTACGTAGGTCAAATGATATATATATATATATAAATAATAATATTGCTACGGAAAAGTTTGTTGCCTTCTTCTTCTGTTCTCTCTGTTTCTCTCACATAAAAATTCTACGAAATTTTCTTGGATGATTTTCCTCGTTAACCTTCACGATGAGACTTAAACAACAATTCATTTCCTTTCAGGAAATACAATGGCAACTGTTTACGTTCTGCTTCAGAAATAAGTGGCAAACAATTGAGATATTTCCTCTGTTCGTTAGTTTGTGGGTGGGGTTGGGATACCACATTAGGCGATCTGCAGTTCCGATGTCTTAACAAAAAAAAAAAAATGATATTTTGTATAAAAATAAAAGAAACTATCAGCTTTGGTTTTTTTCTGTTTTTTTTTTTTCTTACTTTTCTGTCGATTTATTTATCTTTGCCGGTTGTGCAATAGTTAACAACTCGGGAAAAAAAAGTCTGCGAGCCGAGCTCGTTACATCCACTTTCGCACAAATACCTAGCGAAAGATAGGGATCCATATATTCTCCCCTCAACTGTTGATTAAATAGTAAAACAAACTGGGCTCTCTAGATCTGTTTGCTAACTAGTCTATCGGAATTACAACTTTAAGTTCAAAACCAGGATGTATCCCTGCCGATGTGTAAATTCTTGGGGTACATTCAAGGCTGGGAAAGTTACCGATAAGACACAAAGGTGTCGGAAAATAACAAGTATTCTTAGTAATGAGATCTTTATCACCGAAAATGAGGAAAAAACTGGAAGCGGCCGAAATGTGGTTCTACAGAAGGATGCTACGGATATCGTGGACTGAGCATGCAAGCAACGAGGAGGTGTTGGAAAGAATGGCAACAAAAAGGAAATTGATGCTGAGCATCAGGAAGAGACAACTGAAGTTCCTGGGACATGCAATGAGGAAAGAGCCTGGAGAACCTGATACTGACTGGTCAGATAGAAGGAAGGAGAGACAGAGGAAGGCAGTGGATAACATATTTGCAGGGTCTGATCAGGTGGATGACGGAACGGAGGTTGCCAGGAGCAACAGGAACAAACATACTAAGAGCCACAAGGGATAGGGAGATGTGGAGAACCATGATCGCCTACGTCCTGAAGGAACAGGGCACATAGAAGAAGAACAACATATACCAGCCCAAACAGTGGTATCGACAAGCAGTTAAAATTTTGGACTCGTCTATTACGAATTGAAATTTTTGACTCACTCGTCAATTATACGAATTCAAATTTTCGATCGCTGGTCTATTACGAATTCAAGTCGAACTGGGCACCTCGACGTGGTGTAATGGTTAGCAAGCTTGTCTCGCTTGGAGCAGTTACAACTGAGTCGTGAGTTCGATCCTCACTGGATGTCCCATACTTTCGGTCTTGTGCAACATCTAAGCGGCGCTTAGAATATTACTTATTACGAATTCAGATCGAATTCATTGCATTCACTTATCCGCAAATACCGATGTGGAAGGCATTATTCCACCGCTTCTCCCTCCAGCTATTGGTTAAATAGAATGACAAATTAGTTACTTTAGCGTTGGTCGACCACCAGCCGAGAATTCACAACAAAAATGTGTTGTATCACCGAGGTGGATACGATACACAGAGAAAGTGTGCTGCGGTATTATTCAGCACAATACCCGGTGCTAAACGGCTATACACAGACTAGTACAATAGTTACAATGCCAGACAGGACAGAACTTACAGCACAGAGAGGCGGGTTTTAGATCGCAATAGTCGCCGAAGCAATATTACTCGAATGATACTATTCTTTACTTAAATAGACCATTTCAGGCCATTGGACTATTTCATAATTATATTATTTCATAATAATCAGAGTTCTGCGGGAGTGTCAGTCATTCTACAACAATCATAAACACTATTTACTTTTTTCTTTTTTTTTTTTTTTTAATCATATCACCCCAAGCAAGGCGGTAATGCCACTGATGTGCAGGGGGCTACATAAGAGTGAGAAGATTAGAAGAGAGAAAACCGGAAACCACATCCTAAACAGGAAACAAGGGATGAGCCTCTTCACCTGTTCAATAGATGTGGGTGGAGTGTGAACCGGGCGAGATTGTTTATTGATAAGAATGACAAAAAAAATCCTCGGCTTACTGCACCCAGCACACAAACGAGATATTGCAAACTGCTAACTACTCTCTTCAAAGAAATGTTAGATAAAATTGTTGGTTGTGTTCTGCGGCTTGTCCCCGCCAAATGTTGAGAGGTCAATACCTGGCAACAGCAGAGGTAAAAAAAAAAACTTAGAGAGTTGAGTTAAATGGAGATAGGAAACAGTGAGCGAAATATAGAATTAACCCTCTAGGGCCATTCGTATCATATTTGATACAGTATGAAAACAAGCCTTGAAAGAAATATTTTCCTGAAAAATTTTTTACGAGAAATATTTTATAAATTTCAAATGAAAGCAGTACTGACTGCTCAGTCAATGAATACCAAATGTTTCCTTATAGGGAAATACCAAATGTTTCCTTATAGGGAAATACTGTATCAAATATGATACGAATGGCCCTAGAGGGTTAAGTAGTAATTAGTGGGGGATCTGTTTATTACTTCATAACAATATAGAACTGATCCCCCACTTTATGATACGAATGGCCCTAGAGGGTTAAGTTCAAAATTCTAATTAACTGAAGGAGGTCGGAATGTTCAACATTTGAAACGTCGTGAATATGGCACCAATGTAAATAATTACAATATCTCATCTCAGAAACATAGACAAATGCTAACTATTCTATCGCTAGTTCCATGGAAAATGTTCGGACGAAATGCATTCCTTAGTTCCATCCGTTTTATTTCCTGAAGGGATATGGCACTTCCACGCTTCCCAGGCTAAAAAACAATGAAATTATTTCATATTTTTTTGATGTTTTTTCGCCTTTTCAGTTCTTTTGTTTCTGATACTTTTTTTCTGAATACCTTATTGTATTTCCCAGTTTCCACCCAACATTTTTTTTTCTCTGCAGAACGTCATTCGGGTTCCTCAAAGGCATTCATATTCACATCAGTAAATCTTTCTTTTCTATGCAATCTAGTTGGCAAAAGGTCAAAGCGTTTCGTGAATAGATCAAGGTTCGTTTCACAACTTGGCCAAGAAACAAAGTTGGGCTTTTGCCTTGCTTCCCTTTTGTTTTATATATATTTCGTATAGTCCTTGTTTTTTTGTTCATTGTTTTCCACTCAGACTTGCTCTGTTATTAGTCTTCTTTCTCTCTCTTTTCCTCCTCTTCCCTACAATTCCTTCAGTACCGTATTCTCTCACTCGTTTGCTCACTCTCTCTTCCTCCCTTAGTATCTTTATCCCTCTTTCTTTTCCTGCCTCGCTATTTTACCTTCTCTTTTTCTGTATTGTATTTTTCACTCCCTCTTTCTCTGTATTGTTTTGTCGCTTTTGGTGTATTGTTTTTCACTCTCTTTTTCTATTACATTTCACTCTTTCTCTTTCCCTATCTCTCTCTCTCTCTCTTCCTACTCTCTTTTATTTCCTCTGTCACTCATTTTTTTCTCTCACTCTCCATTTTCATTCTCTCTCGACCTCTCACGATTTCCACTCTCTCTCTCCCTCCCTCGATTTCCACTCTCTCTCTCCCTCCCTCGATTTCCACTCTCTCTCTCCCTCCCTCGATTTCCACTCTCTCTCTCCTTCCCCCGATTTCCCCTCTCTCTCTCCCTCCCACGATTTCCACTCTCCCTCCCACGATTTCCACTCTCCCTCCCACGATTTCCACTCTCTCTCCCACGATTTCCACTCTCTCTCCCACAATCTCCACTCTCTCCCTCCCTCGATTCCTTCCTCTCCCTCCCTCTCTCTCTCTCTCTCTCGGTACTGTCTCTTTAATTTTCTCCCTCTCTCTCTCTCTCTCTCCCGGTTTCTACTGTCTCTTTAATTTTCTCTCTCTCTCTCCCGGTTTCTACTGTCTCTTTAATTTTCTCCCTCTCTCTCTCTCTCTCTCCCGGTTTCTACTGTCTCTTTAATTTTCTCTCTCTCTCTCTCCCGGTTTCTACTGTCTCTTTAATTTTCTCCCTCTCTCTCTCTCTCTCTCTCTCTCCCGGTTTCTACTGTCTCTTTAATTTTCTCCCTCTCTCTCTCTCTCTCCCGGTTTCTACTGTCTCTTTAATTTTCTCCCTCTCTCTCTCCCGGTTTCTACTGTCTCTTTAATTTTCTCCCTCTCTCTCCCAAATTTCCACCCTATTAATCTCTTTCTTCTTGATTTCCACTGTCCTTTTAGCCTTCCTATTTTTTCAAGTAAAATTTTCTAAAATTCCATCACAAATTTGACTAAAAAGTTTCGATCAAAGACTTTGTTGGTAAATGATTCAATAGTTTTTCTTTCTTTCTTTCTTATTTTGTTTTCAGTTTGATTAAGAGTCAAGAGATTTTCAGATTCCTTTCATTTCCTTGCCCTCGTACAGAAATGTTAGTGGAGGGGGAGGACCTGAAAGCTACAGCCGCGAGGGTGAATCTAAGGTTAAAGGTTAACTTGTCTTTATTGAACAGAAAGGACATTTTTTTTGGATTTGCCTTTAAAAATGTTACTCCTCTTGTTTGTGTATATTGACTTAGAATCAACAGGAAGAATTGGATTCTCTAGAGATTAATATCAACACGGAGCAAGGGGAGTCAGTGAGAGAGAGCCGTCCCTTGAGGGGAAAGAGGAATGTTCTCGGATTTTTCAATTTGTTGATATTCGCTATTGATTTATTATTCTGCTTGTCTCGATGTAACAGAATTTTTATTTTTAAAATAATAATTATTCACATGATTATCATCAGCTTTGCTTTTTTTATTCCATAGATATTTTGGACAATGTGTTCTTCAGCATTCCTCATTTCATGTTTTTTTTTTTTTAAATTTTAATGCTAAGTTTCAAATTCCTGTCTATAAAATTTAGTAGACTGAAAATAAAATAGCAGCTCTCTGAGAATATACTGCATTGTTGGTACCATGCCATTTTAAGAATTAAGTAATCATGGCCAAACACACGTGCTTTCTCTTTAGTTTTATCATGGATTCTTGGGAAAACATTAGTGTGTTTATGTCTGTTGCCTTCTCCAGGTTTCGAAATTCGGATGTTTCCTTATTTTTAATTTATTTTTTCATCCATCATTTCTAATGGATATTCATATTTGAGTAGACGCTCTGTTTTTATTATTATTATGTCATTTTTCATCATATTTCGATTTCTGCTATAGTCACGAGAAGACCAAAGGCAGGTCGTGGCGTGTTATGGCTCCATTTCATGTTTTTTCTATCTTCCCTATCATCCCTAGCATTACATAGATAAAGTTTTCCTTAGTGTGTGGGTTGTACTTAATAAGACAATTTTTTGTATATCTCTTAAGCTGGGGTTTCCAGGGATTCTTTCAATGTGTTGTTTTGTTCCATTTTTTATCATTCCAAGTGCACCTACTATCACTGGCACAACTCTTGTTTTCAATTTCCACATTTTTTCTATTTCAATTTCCAGGTCTTTATATTTTGACAGTTTTTCAAATTCCTTTGTTGCTATGTTACAATTCGCTGGACAAGCCATATCAATTAATAGACAAGTTTTTTTCTTTCTGGTTTTTAACAATAATGTCTGGCCTATTTGCTTCAATTTTTCTGTCTGTATAGATGATGTAATCCCAAAGAATGGCGACATCTTCTATTTCTGTAACCGGTGCTGGGTGATGTTCATACCAGTGTTTGTTTACAGATTTTCCATAGTGTTTGCACATTGTCCAATGTAAATGTTGCCCTACTCTATCGTGGCGATTTTTATATTCATTTGGGGCAAGTACAGAACAGCCTGAGATTAGATGGTCTATTGTTTCTTGGTGTTTATCACAAAACCTGCATTTTGGATCCATATTTATGTATAATATTTGCTTGAAAGTTTGTTTGTGAAAAGACTTTGGTCTTGCGTTGCAAGAATAAAGCCTTCAGTCTCAGACTTTAATCCAGATACACGTAACCATCGATGAGTATTAACTTTATTAACATTGGATTTATTGGCACGTTTTGGATATTGGCCATGCAGAGGTTTGTCTTGCCAGCGTTGTTTCATCTGTTCAAGAGCTTTATCTTTGGATTTTCATATTTTTTGCCGCAATAGTTGGTTCTTGGCTTCTATTTTGCTTTTCTACAGAATCTACTAACTGTAAATTTTGTTTGTATTTACTGCCTTCTTTTATTATTGAATATTTTTTTCTTTCTTCATGTTGCCTTACTAATTGTATCATCCAGTCCTTTGTTGTTTCTATGCATGTTAGTAAGCCATTATTATTATTTTTAAAGAGTATCTTTATTTACATCTACTGGCCTGAATAATCGAGAAATCTTGTTAGAAAATTTACGTCCTCCGGTAGAATTTAAAAAAAAGAATATTTAATTAAATAAATTACAGATATGTTGGATTTAATCTTTCGTAATAGATTGTCGTATAACTTCGTTATGTTTCATTATCTTAGAATGCTTGCAGCGCAGTGCTAGAGAACTCCGTCAACCCTTTTATTTAACCTAGAACTGGGAGGAGCAAAGATCAATTCAAGAGAATATATATATATATATATATATATATATATATATATATAACTTTCTTTAAGCTGTCTGTTAAAACCACTAAAATAGCCATACATTGACCGATCGAAACCCAGTTTTGGGGAGAAGTGTAAACGGGTAACGGGGTACAAAATACATTTGGTTTCATTCAGTCAGTTAAGTGCCATACGTGATACACGCTTTGGGCGATCATGTCTCGAAAGTGACATGACTGACTGGCCACAAGATTATCCCGCAGTAGGCTGCATTACTTTCTGCGATAGACTGGTAGCCAGCCAAGGCTATAGAACCCAATTTACCCTGTTATTTAACCCATAACTGGAGGGAAGATACGGATTAATACTTTTCCCAAGGATATTTGCCCGTAAGTGAATGTAACAAATTCAACTGGAATTCGAACTCGGCTCCCCGATTTCTCGAATCGAACCGATAACCACTGCACCATAACGCACATTAAGATGCGTAAAAACGATTCATTAAGGTTACGCACAAATATAATGCGTGTGTAAAATTCTGGACTTCTGTTAACCATTTACAACCACTAAAATAGACATATATTGACCAATCTGAGCACAATTTTAGGTAGAAGTGCAAACTGGTCACGGGGTACAAAGTAAAACATCACGAAGTAAGGTTTTTTTCAAAATATCTTTCGAAAAAATTAGCTTATTCAAATTTCATCGATTGTTTTGGGATATCTATCACCCCGAGCAAGGCGGTAACGGCACTGATGTGCAGGGGGCTATGTAATAGTGAAAAGATTGGAAAAGAAAATTTGTTATTTAATCCAGAAAAGATTTTTACAATAGATTTGTATGAATATAATGTCTTTGTAATATATCAGTTTGTAGATCAGGTTTCATTGATGTATTTGTTGAGAGTCAAATGTATTACTTCAGTTGTTTGAATTTTGAACTGAACCCTTTATTTCGATCAAGGGCGTACATTGTTCTCGTGCCATGATTTATGCCACTTCTTTTTTTTTTTTTTTTTTTAATCATATCACCCCAAGCAAGGCGGTAACGCAACTGATGCGCAGGAGGCTACTTAAGAGTAAAAAGATTGGAAAAGAGAAAGCTGGAAACCACATCCTAAACAGGGAACAAGAGATGAGCCTCTTAACCTGTTCAAAAGACGTGGGTGGTGTGTGAACCGGGCGATAGTTTAGTCTATCTACTCCAATTGAGAAAAAAAGAAAAGAGTTTAGAGGATTGGAAAAGAGAAAGCTGGAAACCACATCCTAAACAGGGAACAAGAGATGAGCCTCTTAACCTGTTCAAAAGACGTGGGTGGTATGTGAACCGGGCGATAGTTTAGTCTATCTACTCCAATTGAGAAAAAAAGAAAAGAGTTTAGAGGATTGGAAAAAGAAAGCCGGAAACCCCTTCTTAAATAGGGAACAAAGGATGAGCCTCTTAACCTGTTCAATAGACGTGGGTGGAGTGTGAACCGGGTAATAGATCTATCTACTATAATTATCTATCTACTCCAATTAGATAATTAGAATTTAATGTTATGTTTGTTGTTTGTATATAACATTAGTCTGGGGTTGTATATATTTTGTCCTCTATTTTTTAAATAAGGAACAGGAAACTGATTTATCTGTTTTTAATCATTATATTAAAGTATTACCAATAAATGGCAATTAATATTTCTGCAAGTTCTGAACGCTTATAAATCTCGCCGAAAACGTTAGCGATAACTTCAGCAATATTAAATACTGTTATGTTAAGGATTTCAACACCCGTCAGCGTGTAGCAAAAAGTGGATATAACAGGCTCGGCTGGAAGCTGAACTCGGTACGACGTTTTCACTTTTGACGCCTATATCTATGACCCTACCATGATACCCTTTCTTGCGCTTGATGCTCCACAACACACGACCTATTTTGTCTGATGCCAATCTTTTACGAGATTTGTAATAGCGAAAGCAATATCTTGTAATCATTTTATGCAGAATTTATGTGGCTAAATGAAAACGCAATAAAACCAGTCAGTCTGTATACTGTTTCTGAATTAAGTGTATAATATATATATATATATATATATATATATATATATATATATATATATAGTAGGTAGAATCAGATGTAAATTAGAGGTAATCAAGTGTATAAGATTGGATGTACGTTGTAGTGCAGTGGATATCGGGGAACAGAGTTCGATTTCCAGTTGAATTCTTTACATTCATTTACGCACAAATCCCATTAGGAAAAATATTAATCCGCCTCTTCCCTTCAGTTATGGCTTAAACAACAGGACAGATTTGGGTTCTGTAGCTTTGGCTGGCAACCGGTTTACTGCAGAAAGAAATGACAACCGACTGCGGGAAAATGTTCTGCCCAGTCAGTCATGTCTCTTTCAAGACATGATCGCTCATAATTCGAGGATCATATTATTTTGCTCGGCTTTATATCACCTTACACCGCCTTTCAGCATAATTGTGTATTCTGCCATAAAAGAACGACACACACACACATATATATATATACACACATATATATATATATATATATATATATATATATATATGTGTGTGTGTGTGTGTTATATAAGATATTATATGAAAATTTAAATATGTGTGTAAATTATTTTCAGATACTTTGTATCTGTAAAGAAAAACCTATTCTTAACCGACGCGTTTCGTCCACTGAGTGATTACCTTGGTAAAGTCCCTCAGAGAATAAAACCCGTCGGTTAAGAATAGTTTTTCCTGTAATCCTTTTATTCATATATAAATTTGGATGACAATTCGATGAAATGGCGTATATATATATATATATATATATATATAAGACAATTTGGGAGTCTCCTATTTTGATATCTTTCTCTAAAGAAAAGAATTTATTCTAATCAAATCTACTTTAGTGTGCAATAATGGGATATTTTTTTCTCTCAATTCGCCCCAAGCAAGGAAACAATGCCCCTAAAGCGTAAGGGGCTACAGGGAATAAATACAAATGAAAAGATTTTAGAAAGAATTGGAAAACAGATTTTTAACAGGAAAAATTTTCTACTATCAGATGGTTTGGGGTGTTAAGTAGATATACGCTTGAATTTACTGTAAATGTTTTTGAAGATTGAATTAATATTAATTTGAACTTAGTTTTTATTTTTACACGTGATAAGTAATTGTATGATAAAATAAAAAAAAATATATAACGTGTTTTTATTATTGTTGTTCGTGATAAGTAATATACTTATATACGTGATGTCTTTTCTACTCTAATAGTTTATTTTCTTGAACTTCCTGCTTGTGGAACTCGCTTCCATTTGCTGGCAAATAGATCAGTCAGTTAAGTGCCATGCGCGATACACGCTTTGGGCGATCATGTCTCGAAAGAGACATGACTGACTGGGCAGAAGATTATCCCGCAGTAGGTTGCCATTGCTTTCTGCGGTAGACTGGTTGCCGACCAAGGCTTTAGAACCCAATCTGTTCTATTATTCAACCCATAACTGGAGGGAAGAGACGGTTTAATACCTTTCCCAAGGGTATTTGCGCGTAAGTGAATGCAAGGAATTCAACTGGAATTCGAACTCGATTCCCAGATTTCTCGTTCCGAGCCGATATCCGCTGCACCACAACGAACGTCAGTTAACATCTTTTATTTACTTGATTCCCATCCATCCCTTATTTTTCTTCGACATCACCTGTGCTTTATTTACTCTCTCACTGTAAACCCCTTACTCACTTTACTTGGGGTGAAGTGATTATAAAAAGAAAAGTTCAATGACGAAATAGAAAAACTACAAAATGTGTGCGTTTTTTTTTTTTTGGTTCGTGATAAGTAATTTAATGACAAATTAGAGAAAAACTTTGTCATGTTTATTTTTATGACAAAAAAAAAAAAAAAAATCTATGAATTTTTGAAGGACGACACGCCCAAGAACTTACTCCCATCTTGTGAATATTTCTGGTGAGGATATATATGTACACCTCTAAATATCCACATGACCAAAACCTGGCAAAAATCTAGCCTGGGTGGCTCAATAGGGGAAAAACTGTCTGGTCACTGGTCTCATTCATGGAGTAAATAGACTAAACTGTCACCCGGTTCACACTCCACCCACGTCTATAGAACGGGTGAAGAGGCTCATCCCTTGTTTCCTGTTTAGGATGTGGTTTCCGGCTTTCTCTTTTCCAATCTTTTCACTCTTACGTAGCCCCCTGCACATCAGTGGCGTTACCACCTTGCTCGAAGTGATATGATTAAAAAAAAAAAACTTGTAACGTTCTAGCATCACCGAGAAAACCCTGAATTTCGATCTATCGCAATGAACACATAGGCGTTCAAGCCAAGAGGCCTCTTTGAAAGACCATCAGGATTTAAGCTTACAGCAAAGTGAACCTCGGTCCTGTACATGACGGGAAACTGCATCCGACAGCAAAGCCTCTGATTGAGAGAAGCCTGGAACCCCCTCTTAATTGCTGTTGTCCCCAGGTCCGCCTGGAGTGGTAGCACCTGTTAGGGTCCTAGCTATGGGCTAATAATTAACCCCCAAATTGGTGTCAAAACACCATGAAAGTATAAAAATAGACTTTTATAGAAAAATATACATTTTAGAATTAAAAATATTACCAACAATACATTTTTGAAAAAAAATAAATTATAGCCATAAAACATTTTTGAAGGAAAAATTATTACCAGGACTACATTTTTGAATATAAAACTAGAAGAAAAAAAAAATGTTTAATCAAAATTTGACTAAACCAATCTTCTCACTATAACCAAACATTAAAAAAAAAACTTAAAACCACACCTTTTTGGCATTAAATAACCCACAGGTTGATATGCCGTTAAACAAAACTAAAACTCAGAATAAAAATGAATCTGTTATGGTCCATCTCTAAACATGCTGGTAAAATGGTCAGTTCCCTGTATTGCTTCAGTTACTACATAATTCCTCCTATGTTGTACCTTTACAAGAATCAGATCAAACCGAAAATTAGGTGCTGTTGCCTAGTTTTCACTTTCTAGTCTTAAAATCTAAAACCTTCCACACAAACTTGTGGACGATTGTTTTCCACTTTGCAGCCTCTTTCCCCACAGTCGAAACGTTGAAAGTTTCTCGATGCTCTGTTACTGCTCCCCTGGAAAATGCTCAAACGAGCAACATCTTTAATTCTAACTACATATGGGCCGTCACGTTGCATACATTGAAGCGAACTACTTTCATTTCCTTTCGTATTGCTTTAGTAAGAAGTAAGTTCCACTCGGATAGCTTCTTCCCAAGAATTGTTACATTTGGAACAGACTCCGTGGAGGATGCTTTCCCCGACCACTACAATATTTAATTTGTTCAAACCTAGGATTAATAGTTATCTTTCCCTACATATCCGCATACATTGCACTTACCGCTCACACAATTGCTTTTAGTAACTACTAGCATTATAGCCCGGCGTTGCTCGGGTGTATTGAAAGCTTTAAAACTAATCCGTGGTCCTGGAGCTCAGACTCTTTGGATGTTGGCACGAAAGACTAAAAAGTAATAGCTATTTGCAGTTAAAGCGAAACCGTAGACTGAAAGAAAAATGAATGGATGTAAGTCAAATTTTGATTTCCTGGTATCGATATCAACTAAGTTTTTTCGTCGTAAACTGAATTTTGAAGGCTAAATAAATCCTCTGAGTAAATGGCATCATAGCTGAGATTAAGAACTACAATTATAGCTATTTAGAGCCAAACCCGAAGCAAAAACTAAAATAAAAGGGCTGAAAAAAAATACAGACATACGGGCAGATAAACAGACACATATACAAACATCTTACCTTATATATATATATATATATATATATATATATATAATCGATTTTCTGCACTATTTTAAGAATTGCAACCTTGAAACTTCTGAATATTGTTTCTTATGTCTTTGTCTATGAGTGTATCAAATTTGATTAAAATCGGACCATTCCTTCTATAAGCCAATTTTTTCGATTATCGATTTCCGATAATTATCGGGGGTACCTCGACACAAAACCTAGCTATGAACACTCGCAGACGCTTATAGGCTAAATGAAAACACCCGACCAGGTACCCTACTTTCACCAGATTGTATCGCTTATATCGGTTCAGCCGTTTCGGAGTCTATAGGTATCGGGGACACACACACACACACACACACACACACACACACAGTTCCATTTATAAATAAGTTTAGATAGATCTACTTTGAGTGAACTTAGGGTTTTGTATGATGAACATTAGTAAAACAAAATAAATAATTGCCGAAAAGAAGCGCGTTATACAAGATTTTATTTTTGTATATACTCATTTCTTTGAAGGTTGTTGTATCAATATATTTCATTATTAATTTAGTTAGAACAAGTAACAAACTGAAAATTCTTTTTTGTTTATTAATCGTAGAATATCTGTCAGTCATTGCACTTTCGATAGATATACGTCTAAGTAAATTATTTTTAGTTTTATCTATTTTTTTATAAATTTTCTCGTGTCAAAATCGTGATCAGGAAAATTCCAGTGGCTTCCAAGTGCAATGAGCGTGTTGTTTTATCTAAAATCCCTTTTATGTTCGTTTACACTTTTGGTCGGGAGCGAGGATTTTACATCGCCATCTTTGATAAAATGATTAAAATAAATATTTACGAAATTATTTATTGACAAAACCTCACAAATAACACTTTGTTTACGGATATGTGTTGATATTTGAAAATGGAACTCTGTAAGAGATCCTTTTTTTTAATAAATAGGTGATTCTTGCCGGAGGATTTCTTTGTTCTCTTTCTAATTAAAATGGCGGTTGACGTTATGAACAGCCTCAGGCGGTTCGCTTTCAAAATATTTTTTTAAAAACTGTCAAGAAATTTATTGTATCATTTTTTCCTCCTTTTGGTTTTAATAATTTCGTTCAAGCTGTATCAGAGGTTTCTCTCTTTACCAACCCACCCAACTGATTCCAAGATGATAGACCTTGTAGCTTTTCAAGTTTATTTCGCCTGGTTATCACAAAACATAACAAAACAGAACTTTTAACTGAGAAGAGAAAAAAAAAATGAATTTCAGTGAAAGGTGCTTGTTATGTCACAACACCCTAATTGGAAATTTGATGTTTGAAAGAAGACACCTGTGTGCCATAGGTGTTAGACTTATTTAAATGTATAGTTGGTTGCTGGAGTGGGGAGGGTTTGTTAGTGGGAAGAGGGTTAGAATGAGAAGAAAAATCTAGGCGTATGTACAAGGTATATCAAATTGGAAAAAAAAAGAAAACTAGTTTGGGTTGAGGTGGATGAGCTGACAATTTTCAATGTTGTAAAAGTTGTGTTACGAATTTGACTGACGATGTCAGAATCGGTGGTGGGTTTTGATCTGTTATTTTTTTTTTTTTTTCCGTTACTAAACTTGTTTCCCAGTACCTCGGATTTTATCAAAAGTTAAGTTTCATTTGAAAACAAACAATATTTATTCCACCCGCATCCATCTTTGTAGATGGAGTAATAGAAGCGTATGGATGTGAGAAAATGTCTTCATGAAGGAAAGAGAACGTCTCGAAAGAAAAGTTTTTAAAGTCAATGAGAGGATTGTGATATTTCTTCTTTATTTCTTTCTCTATCCAGCTTCTCTCTTCTCCATTCTCCGTTTTCTTTTACCTCGTCTCGTTCTCCTATCCATTTGCATCTAGTTGACCACCTTCTCTTTGTTTCTCTTCTCTGCTTATTAATCTCTTCCTACTCCTCCTTTGGTCACTCACCTCTTCCTACTCCTCCTAATCTTACTCTCTTTTTCCTTCCTCTCTCCATTCTCTCTTCTTTCTTTATTTTCCTTTCCTCTCGTTTCTCTCTTGTTCCTTTCTCTACCCTTTCTTAATTGTTAATTTCTATCGCCTTTTTCTCATTTGTTCATATCTCTCCACTTCTTTCTCACTTCTTTCTTTTTCTTCCCTTCCTTTTCTCCTGTTCTTTTCTCTCCTCTACTTTTTCTCCTATTCATTTCTCTCCTCTTTTTTTTCTCCTGTTCTTTTCTCTCTCCCTTTTTTCTCCTGTTCTTTTCTCTCCCCCTTTTTTCTCCTGTTCTTTTCTCTCCCCCTTTTTTTCTCCTGTTTCTTTTCTCTTCCCCTTTTTCTCCTGTTTCTTTTCTCTTCCCCTTTTTTCTCCTGTTTTTTTCTCTCCCCCTTTTTTCTCCTGTTCCTTTCTCTCCTCTTTTTTTTCTCTTGTTCCTTTCTCTCCTCTTTTTTTTCTCTTGTTCCTTTCTCTCCTCTTTTTTTTCTCTTGTTCCTTTCTCTCCTCTTTTTTTTTCTTGTTCCTTTCTCTCCTCTTTTTTTTTCTTGTTCCTTTCTCTCCTATTTTTTTTCTCTTGTTCCTTTCTCTCCTATTTTTTTTCTCTTGTTCCTTTCTCTCCTATTTTTTTTTCTCTTGTTCCTTTCTCTCCTATTTTTTTCTCTTGTTCCTTTCTCTCCTATTTTTTTTTCTTGTTCCTTTCCTTTCTCCTCCTCTTTTTTTTTCTTCTTCCTTTCTCTCCTCTTTTTTTTTCTTGTTCCTTTCTCTCCTCTTTTTTTTCTCTTGTTCCTTTCTCTCCTCTTTTTTTTCTCTTGTTCCTTTCTCTCCTCTTTTTTTTTCTTGTTCCTTTCTCTCCTCTTTTTTTTCTTGTTCCTTTCTCTCCTCTTTTTTTTCTTGTTCCTTTCTCTCCTCTTTTTTTTTCTTGTTCCTTTCTCTCCTCTTTTTTTTTCTTGTTCCTTTCTCTCCTCTTTTTTTTTTTCTTGGTCCTTTCTCTCCTCTTTTTTTTTTCTTGGTCCTTTCTCTCCTCTTTTTTTTCTCTTGTTCTTTTCTCTTGTTCTTTTCTCTCTCCGTTTTTCTCCTTCCTTACTCTACACTTCTCTCTTTTTTCGTTCTCTGTTTTGCTCACTTCCTCTCTCTCTTCTCACTTCTCTCTTTCCTGCTCTCTCTTACTTTCTTCTTCCTTTCCTTCATACTATCTTTTTCTTTCTTCCTTTCTTTTTTTTCTACCTTTACCCGCTTCCGCTTTTCTTCTTTTCACCTAGTTCCTTCTTCATCCCCCCCCCCACTTTCTACTTCCTTTCTTCCCATACACACTTACCTGTCCTCTCTCATATTTTTATATCTCTCTCCTTCTCGTTCTTCCAACATATTTTCGTACAAGCTGGTGAAAGTAGGGTACCTGGTCGGGTGTTTTCATTTAGCCTACCCCAAACATCGAAAATATATTAAGCAAATGCTTTTTCCCTTCCTGCTCCTGTGGGCTTCCACCTTGGATGTTTTGTTTCCTGACATATAATTTCCTGTAACATGTTGAAAGATCAAATGATCCTGACAGTAATCTCCCATCTCGTCAACCTATTTGAATCTTTTTCAAGGTATTTAGGTCGACATTTACTGAACTTATCCTGGTCACAGTGGTGGGGTAGTAAAATGACAAGCGACCGGCCGGTCCGACCGCCCACCCGCCTACCCGCCCGCTCGCCGACCGACACTACCAAAATATGGACACCAATTGGTAGGTATTTACTAGGCTGGCATATGGTGAGGATTTTAGACAATACAAGAGCGAATAGGTTTTTTTGAGATGAACTAGTTTAACATAAACACTCTACGCAAGGCAATAAAGCCACTAAGACACAAGGGCGGTGAAAGAATAAGAAAAAAAAACAGAAATATTTTCAAGGAGCGAGAACAGTATAAGAGCAATCAAGACAGTAGATAACGTTTGGCATTGCATTTAAACTTTTGAAGATCAAAGTTGGTTGGGAAGCATGGAGCCGGAAGGGAGTTCCAAATTGAAAGAAAAGAGACTGCTGCCAAACTAGTCAGTCAGTTAAGTGACATACGTGAAACAGGCTCGGGCGATCATGTCTCAAAAGAGGCATGACTGACTGGGCAGAAGATTATCCCGCAGTAGGTTGCCGTTGCTTTCTGCAGTAGACTGGTTGCCAGCTAAGGCTACAGAACCCAATCTGTCCTGTCATTTAACCCATAAATGGAGGGGAAGATAGATTAATACCTTTTCCAAGGGTATTTGCGCGTAAATGAATGCAATGAATTCAACTGGAATTTCAATTCGGCTATCCGATTTCTCGTTCCAAGCCGATATCCACTGGACCACAACGCAATTCGAATTCGCTTAAATTCATAAAGGTACCACAGGTACACCATAGCGAAGAATTCATCCAAAGAATTATCATGTAAGAAAAAGAGTATTGGTAGAAACGGCAAAGGGAAGCTACATTACGGAGGTGGTGAAATCACTGAAGCTGAGACGCCATGTCGTGACAAATAATATTACAGATTCTTCTTTGGATTTTATCAAAAATATCTACAGGAGCAACGGGCCACACTTGGCAGCAATATTCAAAGCATGGATGAATAATAGAATTATAGATATGTAAGATAGACATTTTTTCTCCCTTGAGCCTAACACGACACAGTGAACCAGATTTCTTAGCAGCACACCTAGCAATGGATTCAATATAATTCATGTCGTTCAAGAATGTAGGCCTGAGGAAGCGCAAGAAGTTATTTTCCTGGAGTTTAGTATGAACTTGCATTATTATCGTTCCCATGTAAATATTTGTAGAAAAGACGGAGGAAAACCAAGTCAGATCGACGGGAAAGTGACTGAAGTCGAGATGCATGGCCAGGATAAATTATATTACAGACTCTTCTTTGGATGTTATGAAGAATCACCAGACCAGATATAACAACAGTATTCGATGCACGAATGAATGACAGATTTATAAATGTGAAAGATGGATTTTGAGGAGAACGTGGGTCAACATTCCTTGCAGTAGACGAAGCAATTGATTGGATGTAGTTGCCCACTTTATGTCAGTGGAAAATGTGAGGGTAAAACGCGTGGAAGAACCTTCTCTGCCTGCCATCAACCAGGGCATTAAAGCAGATTTTTTTTTTTCAGGTACATTAAAATTTACAAGCCATTTCTTGACCCAGTTAACTTCTGATTAGAGGCCATTTTTTTTTTAATCATATCACCCCGAGCAAGGCAGTAACGCCACTGATGTGCAAGGGGCAACGTAATAGTGAAAAGATTGGAAAAGAGAAAGCCGGAAAGCACATCTTAAACAGGGAACAAGGGATGAGTCTCTACACCTGTTCAATAGACGTGGGTGGAGTGTGAACCGGGCGATAGATAGAACTATCTACTCCAATTGAAAAAAAAAACAAAGTGAGAAGATTGGAAAAGAGAAAGCCGGAAAGCACATCCTAAACAGGGAACAAGGGACGAGCCTCTTAACCTGTTCAATAGACGTGGGTGGAGTGTGAACCGGGCGATAGATAGATCTATCTACTCCAATTGAAAAAAAAAACAAAGTGAGAAGATTGGAAAAGAGAAAGCCGGAAAGCACATCCTAAACGGGGAACAAGGGATGAGCCTCTTGACCTGTTTCAATAGACATGGGTGGAGTGTGAAGCGGGCGATAGATAGATCTATCTATTCAAATTGAAAAAAACAAAAAACAAAGTGAGAAGATTGGAAAAGAGAAGGCCGGAAGAATGGGGTAGAATGTAAATACTTCCCTAACGGTTTCATTAAAGAAATCGTTTTAAAATCACTAAGAAATGACATGTTAGGTTTAAGAAATGGAGGTAAGCATTACTGAAGGAATCGTGCATGTATACAAATGTTATATGAATAATGCAAATGTTAAACCTTTGCTACAGAAAGCAACTCATAAAGAAAAGACTGTTTCATATATATATATTCATACATCTTTTAGAGACAGAATAAAATGAACATTTAATTCTATTTATTATTAATACTATGCATCTTGGCATTGAATACTATAATTACAAGGGTTTCTAGCGATAAAATAGTTATCTTCTAGAAATACCCAGGTCAACCGGATTTGGGCAAAATACAATATATATATATATATATATTGTTAATTATAACAGACAATGAATGTCTGCTATGTTTAATCATGAGCCGTTCTCGGCATCGCATTTTGGCTTTAATTTTAGGTGAAAATAAAGACAAAAATTGTCCAACATTCAGATAATTTTTTTTTTATTATGCTTGTTCTAAGCTTTCGGCTCACAATAGCCATCTTCAGAGTAGTGTGACGTAATAGAACCGCATTACAAATTCACGACCTGCGTCTGCTATTTGTTGACTGTTATTGTCTCATAGCAATGTTTTATATCAACACAAGATTATATCATCTTTGATGATGGATGTCTTTATGTTAACGTCCCTGTAACATTTCTGAAGATGGCTATAAAAACCAATCTGTTCAGCTATTTAACCCATAGCTGGAAGAGATGGTATTTTTGC
>JBBBDQ010000400.1:727500-837500 GCA_037127315.1 Ascarosepion bandense
GGTAAAAGTCCTTGATAGAATAGGGCCATCGACAGAAAGTGCATATGCATGTAGAACACAATGTATCGTGCTGAAGAACTGTCTTTGAATAATTCCATCAGCATTATTGTCTTGGTCACGAAGTACCAGAAATTATTCAACACTAACAGAAGCCAAAAAGTTTTGATCAAAGAAGAAAAACAATGGCTCCTACTTTTATTGCAAACCAAATTGACAGATTCTTCCGAATGTGTGGCTTCTTAATGAAAAGAGATTCCTGCAGAGTTCCAAGAACAACAATAACTTTATCAAATAAATTAATTTCACCCTTTTTAAACTCTATGCCATATATTTTTCTCTTGGGTTTGCTTCGAAATTTTTGCTTGATTATATTTGTACAGATCGATAAATTTCCTTGAAAACAATGTCCAATTATTCAACGGGGGAAAAAAAGAGTATTTTCTTTATCACTTCCTTGTCTGATCGCTATCTTTTCTCGGATGAGCTTTTCTCCCTTTATTATTTGCCTTCTCTTTCACATTATTCTCTCACTCTCTCTCTCTCTCTCTCTCTCTTACACATGCTGTTCCTTTCTTCCCTCTCTTACGCTGTTATTTTCTCTTGCACACACAAACTGTCCCTTTCTCTTCCTTCTTTCACTCACAATTCCTTTTCTCTCTCTGTGTTTCACTTACAGTTGCTTTTTTCTCTCTTTTCTTCACGCACTGTTCTGTTCTTCTCTCTCTCATCACTCACTTGTCTGTTTTTCTATCACTCTCCTTCACTCACTATGTTTACCTCTCACTCCTTCACTCACTATGTTTACCTCTCACTCCTTCACTCACTATGTTTACTTCTCACTCCTTCACTCACTATGTTTACTTCTCACTCCTTCACTCACTATGTTTACTTCTCACTCCTTCACTCACTATGTTTACTTCTCACTCCTTCACTCACTGTTCTTTTCTTCTCTCTCCTTCACCTCTCTGTTCTTTTCTTTTCTCTCTCCTTCACTCTCTGTTCTTTTCTTCTCTCTCCTTCTCTCTGTTCTTTTCTTCTCTCTCCTTCACTCTCTGTTCTTTTCTTCTCTCTCCTTCACTCACTCTTCTTTTCTTCTCTCTCCTTCGCTCACTCTTCTTTTCTTCTCTCTCCTTCGCTCACTCTTCTTTTCTTTCTCTCTCCTTCGCTCACTCTTCTTTCTTCTCTCTCCTTCGCTCACTCTTCTTTCTTTCTCTCTCTTCGCTCTCTTCTTTTCTTCTCTCTCCTTCACTCACTCTTCTTTTCTTCTCTCTCCTTCACTCACTCTTCTTTTCTTCTCTCTCCTTCACTCACTCTTCTTTTCTTCTCTCTCCTTCACTCTCTGTTCTTTTCTTCTCTCTCCTTCACTCTCTGTTCTTTTCTTCTCTCTCCTTCACTCGCTGTTCTTTTCTTCTCTCTCCTTCGCTCTCTGTTCTTTTCTTCTCTCTCCTTCGCTCACTGTTCTTTTCTTCTCTCTCCTTCGCTCACTGTTCTTTTCTTTTCTTCTCTCCTTCGCTCACTGTTCTTTTCTTCTCTGTCCTTCACTCACTGTTCTTTTCTTCTCTGTCCTTCACTCACTGTTCTTTTCTTCTCTGTCCTTCACTCACTGTTCTTTTCTTCTCTGTCCTTCACTCACTGTTCTTTTCTTCTCTGTCCTTCACTCACTGTTCTTTTCTTCTCTGTCCTTCGCTCACTGTTCTTTTCTTCTCTGTCCTTCGCTCACTGTTCTTTTCTTCTCTGTCCTTCGCTCACTGTTCTTTTCTTCTCTCTCCTTCGCTCACTGTTCTTCTTCTCTCTCCTTCGCTCACTGTTCTTTTCTTCTCTCTCCTTCGCTCACTGTTCTTTTCTTCTCTCTCCTTCGCTCACTGTTCTTTTCTTCTCTCTCCTTCGCTCACTGTTCTTTTCTTCTCTCTCCTTCGCTCACTGTTCTTTTCTTCTCTCTCCTTCGCTCACTGTTCTTTTCTTCTCTCTCCTTCGCTCACTGTTCTTTTCTTCTCTCTCCTTCGCTCACTGTTCTTTTCTTCTCTCTCCTTCGCTCACTGTTCTTTTCTTCTCTCTCCTTCGCTCACTGTTCTTTTCTTTTCTTCTCTCCTTCGCTCACTGTTCTTTTCTTCTCTCTCCTTCGCTCACTGTTCTTTTCTTCTCTCTCCTTCGCTCACTGTTCTTTTCTTCTCTCTCCTTCGCTCACTGTTCTTTTCTTCTCTCTCCTTCGCTCACTGTTCTTTTCTTCTCTCTCCTTCGCTCACTGTTCTTTTCTTCTCTCTCCTTCGCTCACTGTTCTTTTCTTCTCTCTCCTTCGCTCACTGTTCTTTTCTTCTCTCTCCTTCGCTCACTGTTCTTTTCTTCTCTCTCCTTCGCTCACTGTTCTTTTCTTCTCTCTCCTTCGCTCACTGTTCTTTTCTTCTCTCTCCTTCGCTCACTGTTCTTCTTCTCTCTCCTTCGCTCACTGTTCTTTTCTTCTCTCTCCTTCGCTCACTGTTCTTTTCTTCTCTCTCCTTCGCTCACTGTTCTTTTCTTCTCTCTCCTTCGCTCACTCTTCTTTTCTTCTCTCTCCTTCACTCACTCTTCTTTTCTTCTCTCCTTCACTCACTTCTTTCTTCTTTCTCTCCTTCACTCACTTCTTCTTTCTTCTCTCCTTCTTCTCACTCACTTCTTTTCTTCTCTCTCCTTCACTCACTCCTTTTCTTCTCTCTCCTCTCTCACTCTTCTTTTCTTCTCTCCTTCACCTCACTCTTCTTTTCTTCTCTCTCCTTCACTCACTCTTCTTTTCTTCTCTCTCCTTCACTCACTCTTCTTTTCTTCTCTCTCCTTCACTCACTCTTCTTTTCTTCTCTCTCCTTCACTCACTCTTCTTTTCTTCTCTCTCCTTCACTCACTCTTCTTTTCTTCTCTCTCCTTCTCCTCACTCTTTCTTTCTCTCTCCTTCACCTCACCTTCTTTTCTTCTTCTCTCCTTCCTTCACTCTCTTCTTTCTCTCTCCTTCACTCACTCTTCTTTTCTTCTCTCTCCTTCACTCACTCTTCTTTTCTTCTCTCTCCTTCACTCACTCTTCTTTATCTCATTCGGTGCCCTTCTCTCTATTTAATTTTATTTTCTTCTCTATCTGTGGTTTTGTCCGTTTCTTCTACCCCTATCTATCTATCTATCTATCTATCTATCTATCTATCTATCTATCTATCTATCTATCTAGCTAATCATCCCTTTCTTCTATCTCTCTTTCTCTCGTTTATTTATTATTGTCTTTATTTTTCTCGCTCTCTGTCTTTCTTTCTCTGTGTCTGCCTCTTTATTCCTCCTTTCTGTTTCTGCCCCTTTATTTCTTCTTTCTCTCACTCTCTCTTTCTCTCTTTTATTTACTACTTCTTTCGTTCTCTTTTTGTCATTTCTTTCTCTCTCTCTCTCTGTCCTTTTCTTCCCTCTCTGTCCTTTTCTTCCTTCTCTCTCTGTTTTCTTCCTTCCTCTCTCTCTGTTTTCCTTTTCCTTCCTTCTCTCTCTGTTTTCTTCTCTCTCTCTCTCTGTCCTTTTCTTCTCTCTCTCTCTCTGTCCTTTTCTTCTCTCTCTCTCTCTGTCCTTTTCTTCCCTCTCTCTCTCTCTCTCTCTCTGCCTCTTCTCTCTCTCTGTTTTCTTCTCTTTCTCTCTCTCTGTCCTTTTCCTTCTCTCTCTCTCTCTGTCCTTTTCTTCTCTCTCTCTCTGTCCTTTTCTTCTCTCTCTCTCTCTGTTTTCTTCTCTCTCTCTCTCTCTGTTTTCTTCTCTCTCTCTCTCTTCTCTTCTCTCTCTCTCTCTCTGTCCTTTTCTTCTCTCTCTCTCTCTCTGTCCTTTTCCTTCTCTCTCTCTCTCTCTCTGTCATTTTCTTCTCTCTCTCTCTCTGTCATTTTCTTCTCTCTCTCTCTCTGTCATTCTCTCTCTCTCTCTGTCATTTTCTTCTCTCTCTCTCTCTTTCCTTTTCTTCTTTCATTCTATCTTTTTGTCATTTTCTTATTTCTCAGCCTGTTCATCTCTCACTATTCTTTTTCTTCTTCTCCCTAACACTCTTTCCCCCTCCTTTCACAATCTGTCTGTTATCTCACTCTCACACTCTTTCTCCGCCTCTTCTTTTTCTCGGTATTTTATTTACTTTCTCTTGCCTGCTTTTTTTCTGCCTTTATTTACAAGATCTTCAGGTCTTTAGTCGGAAACAGGATTTCATAAAATAGACAATATTTTACGCGAAAAACTATTTCTAAAACGAAAATATTTCCTTTAATGATTTGCGACAACATTTGCATATTGAATATTCCTTAATGCAATTCGATAATCAAATATCGGTCACTTTATCTGTTTTTCCTTTCATTCTCAGGTTTTAAATTCTTCAACTTTTACATTCAATTATGTTTGCTTTCCTAGAAAGAAAATGCCAACGGTTAAGTAACATTCCTAATAGAGTTGATTTCAACAAACCCAAACGGTAAACGTTCCAAGTGTTGTCATATCGACAAACTGTTGAGATCAAATTAAATTTATAAGCTGTTTACCCGGTATTACTTTTCTTCAATTAGTTCTGAGGGGATTTTGTCAAAGAGTTAAGTTACCTCAAAAGATGTTGTTGTATTGCCCCTCCTCACAAAAAAATAAAAATAAAAAATAAAAATAAATAATTCTATTTATTCCTTTTAAATGTCAACAGGATGTTAAAATCAATTTTTGACGAGATTATAAATGATTAGCTTTCTTAGATCTGTAAAATCTTATGAAATTCGTATCTGTGAATTTACAAAATCTATGGTTTGTTTTGTTTTACGGCATATCAGCCTCAATATGTTATTTAATCCAGAAAAGATTTTTACAATAGATTTGTATGAATATAATGTCTTTGTAATATATCAGTTTGTAGATCAGGTTTCATTGATGTATTTGTTGAGAGTCAAATGTATTACTTCAGTTGTTTGAATTTTGAACTGAACCCTTTATTTCGATCAAGGGCGTACATTGTTCTTGTGCCATGATTTATGCCACTTTTTTTTTTTTAATCATATCACCCCAAGCACGGCGGTAACGCCACTGATGCGCAGGAGGCTACTTAAGAGTAAAAAGATTGGAAAAGAGAAAGCTGGAAACCACATCCTAAACAGGGAACAAGAGATGAGCCTCTTCACCTGTTCAAAAGACGTGGGTGGAGTGTGAACCGGGCGATAGTTTAGTCTATCTACTCCAATTGAGAAAAAAGAAAAGAAAAGAGTTTAGAGGATTGGAAAAGAGAAAGCCGGAAACCATATCCTAAATAGGGAACAACGAATGAGCCTATTCACCTGTTCAATAGACGTGGGTGTAGTGTGGACCGGGCGATTGTTTAGTCTATCTACTCCAATTGAACTTCTTGATGTTTTAGTTAACTTCATTTAGCTCACCATTTTTTGTTTTTGTTCATTACTGTTATAGCCAGGGATTGAACTCACAACTCTTTGGAGTCAAGTCTGGATCCGACCAATGCTTTTATCCAATGTGCCATGTGTCTTTCAGGACAATCACCTGAAGAAGGTCGGAGTGTACAACGGCTGAAACGTCGTGAATATGGTAACAATGAAGAGGAAATCAATGTAAATAATGCAAATGTTTATATTGGGATTTGTTGAATATCGCAAATTTTGCGAACCGTCAACGTTATGAAATAGATTTCTTTAAGCTGCTTGCTTGCAAAACTGATTGTCATGTAAGCAGAATGCCTACCACCGAGCAATGACTGCTGGTGCAAACTATTAAGTATGAATATGGCTTCTTGTTCATAAAATATGAAAATGGTTAGTCATTTTTCATTTCTTCTGTGTTGACCTAGTTAGATTTACTCAATCCTAGCAAATATCGATTGATAATTTAGTGCTTAAGGTAATCAGTTATTATTGATAATTCGCATGACCTTTGGACATAAATCCCCGAGAAGTCGTTAAAATGCAGGGACAGGTAAGTGGCCCCCAAAGTATATATTTAATAAATTTTAAGAAGGTAAATCTGAGGATTCATTTGCAAATCTTACTACAGGACCATTCCCTAATGGCCACACTGGCGGGTGTATCGGTCTGCAGAATGTACAATAACCAAAAGTAATGGGCATATCGCTACCCCCACTGTATTTTTAACGGAATGTATGGTCATCAGCGAAAAGAAGACCCCAAAATACCAACTACAGGTCGGAGAAACTAATTAAAACAAGTAAATAAATTTAAATTCCTTGGAAGTTTTTTTTCTGAAAAAGGATGCTAAGAGGAAAAATTTTGAGAGCGATAAGGGACAGGTCTAAATGGAAGTCAATGATTGCCTACGTTTTGAAGGGAGACGGCGAACAAAAATCACGTCTTGTGAGTGTCAAATTCTTCAAGCATTTTTTCCTTATTGTGCGTTCAAGAAATTTCAGCTGTCTATTTCTGATTCTCAGTATATGTTTCTTTTTTGGTACCGTTTACCTTAAGATTTTTTAATCTCATCTTTTCAATTATTTTACTTTTTAGTCTTTTACATGAGATACGGTGATAATTCTACAAATCATTCGGATTATATTTTCTTTCTATTTAGATTACAATCGCCAAAAACACAACTAAAAAAATTAAATGGTTTCAAGACACCAAACATCTCTCTCTCTCTCTCTCTCTTTTATTTATTTATTATTATTTTTTAACTATTCTGAGGGTACTGAATCTAAAATTGGCCTTACTTTTTCTTGGTTAACTACCATTTTTGCCGGACAAAAATACTTCTTTTTTTCTTTACCCTTTTTTCTCTTTTTCCTTTTTTTCTTTTTCTTTTTCTTTTTTCTTTTTTCTTTTTCCTTTTTTTCTTTTTCTTTTTCCTTTTTTTTCTTTTTTCTTTTTTTCTTTTTTCTTTTTTCTTTTTTCTTTTTTTCTTTTTTCTTTTTCCTTTTTTTTCTTTTTTTCCTTTTTTTCTTTTTTCCTTTTTTCCTTTTTTCTCTTTTTTCCTTTTTTCTCTTTTTTCCTTTTTTTTCTTTTTTTCCTTTTTTCTTTTTTCTTTTTTTCCTTTTTTTCTTTTTTCCTTTTTTCTTTTTTCTTTTTTCTTTTTTTTCCTTTTTTTTCTTTTTTCTTTTTTTTCTTTTTTTCTTTTTTCTTTTTTTCCTTTTTTCTCTTTTTCCTTTTTTAAACATTTTTTTTCATTTGTTTTCTGCATATATGACATTGACCGATAACAATATTTATCAAAGTAAAATAGTAGAAACTTCTCAGCTCGTATTTAAATCAACAAATATTGGTCTGCTTATTGAGAAATACTACTTTATCAATAATAATCAGACTAAATCTTTCAAAACAACACGATTGATCATACTAACAAGTATTTGCATCAAATAATTTAATAAGCTAACAGCGGAAATAAAACCTTCGTGAATATAAGAACTATTGCAAAAATTTTCTCTTTATTGATTGTTTGTCATGTTCAAGGTTATTTAAGTCCATTTTTATACTCCAGCAGTAGTCAGCCATAATTCTTTTGTTTCACCGACCCTGGTAGCGCTCTTCATTGTTTTGATATCTTGATGAAATCGTTCTCATTGCTCATCACTCACATCGCCGCAAATATTCGGCAATTTATCTAGATGGTTATGTAAAAATAAAGCTTGATATTTGTATTAACTTGTCACTGACTAGTAGTATAGCCCGGCGTTGCTTGGGTGTAATGAAAGCTTTAAAAGTAATCTATGGTCCTGTAGTTCAGACTCAGCCCTAAGAATATTTGTGTGAAGTCTGGTGAGAATCGGATAAAAATTGTGGATTTGTATAAAGAACATACAGGCAGATAAACAGACGCACACACAAACATCTTGCCTTATATATATATATATATATATATATATATATATATATATATATTATCGACTTTCTGCACTATTGTAAGAACTGCAACCTTGAAACTTCTGGATATCGTTTCTTATGTCTTTGTCTATGAGTGTATAAAATTTGATTCACTACATCTATAACCAGATTTTTTCGATTTTCGATATTTATCGGGGGTACCTCGACCCAAAACCTAGCTAAGAACACCCGCAGACGCTTATAGTACAACTGTGTAAATTTTCAAGAAAATCGGTTCAGCCGTTTCTGAGTCTATAGGTAACGGACACACACACACAAAGTTCCATTTATAAATAAGTTTAGATAAAGTTTTTCAGGTGACTGACATAAATTTCTCGGCCTAACTGAAAATTGGTGGGTTTCTTCGACCTTTATTAATTAAATGTTGCGATTTGCCAAAATCGTAAATTAATAATGAATCATTTTTCGAAAAACGAGCAATTTCTGACCAGCAAAGAACGGTAGCTAACCATGAAAATTTAAGGTCAGTACTGAAAATCAGCTATAAAACAAGTTTTATTTTTTGGCATCAAAAATCGTGTTGACCAATGATCAATGAAAACATTGATTTAGAAATGGGAAAAAAAAAACACCTGGCTTTCTCTCAGAATTTTAGCAAGACTTCAATAGTTAGACTTGGCCATCTCGATAAACTTATCGCCAGCCATTTTTTCTGGTTCATTGCTCTCTGCAGACCTTATTAAACATTTTTCTTTATCTGTGATTTCTTTTGAATCCAAAAAGAGTGATGCTTATTTCAAAGATCTCCTCCTTCGCAAGCAACCACTATTGATCTTAGGAAACTCACCTACCAAAACGCTTGATAAGTTTATTCTTTACTCGCCTTCAATCTCCACACGATCGACCAGAGAAGAACAAATATGAAAAAAAAAAAACAGGTAGATAAAATGTATATATTTATTTTACTTGTTTTATTTAATCTATGGAAACAATTTCATTTGATCACAGATGTGTGTAGAGTAGCATGGATCGATCTCAGAAATGCATTCTTCATCTGACAGAAGACAATTCATATTAAAAACATTCTTCTTTGCATTTTACCGCCTACCGATATTCCATTAAATTTTTTATTTAATTACTTTTATTTTTTTTTATTTTTTCAGGTAAGTGCTTCATCAGTCATTTGTAAACGCCTACTCCAATTGTCATGAAGATTGTTGACCAATGTCGTTCCCTGCTATCGTATTCAGTTGATTGCTAACCGTGAGGTAATACTTCTTTCTTTTTATTCAAATATACGTTAGTTATATAATATAAAAGTTAGCGTCTACCGGCCTAGATATCATGTCTTATGAAAGAAAGTGGGCTGCCTGACAGGAATCAAGCCTGTATTTTTAACTCGGTAACCACGTTTAAGCCAAGCATTTTTCATATTCGTCGCTTAATTGATGAGGTACAATTCCTTGCATTCTTTTACGCTCATATATCTTTAGTAAAGTTATTCATCCGTATCTTCCCTCCAGTTATGGGTTAAATAACAGAACAGATTGGGTTCTGTCGCCTTGGCTGGCAACCAGTCTAGCGCAGAAAATAATGGCAACCTACTGCGGGATAATCTTCTGTCCAGTTAGTCATGTCTCTTTCGAGACATGATTGCCCAAGCGTGTATTACGTATGCCATTTAACTAACTAATCTACTGTTCAAACTTGCTGAATTTGCTGCAGTGGTGTGTTGGTGCTTGATGGCAATAAAGTGGGATACCTCCGAGGGCTGTTGCGAGCACCCGTAAAATTTGATGTGGATGAGTATCAATTATCTGCCACAGACACTCAACACCACCATCGATAGCTGTCCCTGAGCTAGGTTGATTTTCGTAGGGCCTTTGAGAAAATGCTTCAACCAGTCTTTATTTTGTTTATTTTATTTTATTTTATTTTGTTTATTTTTTTTATTTTATATTTTATTTTGCGGTGGTGGGGGATCCTGTGCCGTTGCTTGGCACAGACTTTTACTTTGAATCCGTCAAGCAGAATGACTCGATTAATGTTAATGGATAAAAGAGATTTAGAAGTCAGAAAAGATGGACTTGATAAAAGGAATAATATTGGTGATTCTATGCATAAGCGCCATATTTTTGCTTATGCAGCACCAAGTTCTGGAATATTCAAAGAAATAACCAATCAAATTTCTTTATAACACCTACAGAACTTTCCCATTTATCCATATATACGCAACCGGTAATAATTAATAGGCTACCCCAGTGTTTAAAAAAATGATATATTTCATACTATTTTTTAGTGTTTATTGCCAAGTGAATAATTGTAAATGAAAATAGAATGGTTCTTTTGTTAATACTGTACAATAACATGTGCATCAAATGAATTTATAAATATTTAATAATTACCTATATTGCAGTTTCATCAATGAAAGAAAATTTAGGGTGATTCGGACGAGTTCATCTTTGCTTCCTTGCCTTGTAAATGTAAAGTAATAATAACAAAAAAACCATTCTATTTTCATTTGGTAATAAATACTAAAAAATAGTCCTGTGGAACTCGCTTCCATATTCTTGCTTTCCTGACGGCTACAACCTCCAGGAATTTAATTGCAATGTTAATACTCATCTCTTAACCACTTGACTCTAGTTCTTTCTTTACCACCCTGTATATCCTTTCCTTTCTCTCCACTTTTGCAACTGTCATCACACCTGTATTCCCATCCTTCTTTTGCTCCTTTCTAACTTGTTTGTCATTCTCTTCACTCTCTTCTACCTACCCTTTTTATTCTCATGTAGCCCCCTGCACACCAGTGGCGTTGCCGCCTTGCTCAGGGCGATACGATTTTGTGGCCTAATAATTTTGGTTTGTAGTGTATATAGTTTATTACTATAAAGCTTCTGTTTGTGCTGATATATGTTTTGAACTGACATCTCGGCTGTTTTCTTAAATACTGAAATTGATGTCAACCGACATACATCTGAATGTCCTTCCAAAGAAAAATGTTTATGACAGGAAATGAATGTAAAAGTAATGGATTTTAAAAAGTATAAGATCTGTCCCTCACAAAAAATGTTAATAAATAACAAAAAAAAAAAGCCCCCGTTACCGCTGCTCGTTCTTCTGAGCCAATCAAGGGCAAAAATACGTACACAACGACTAAATAAAGTCAAACAGAAAAAGGTACAGCCTGGGAATCAGTAGATTACTTACAGACTCAGCGGCCATTCTTTTTGTTTTTAAAGGGAAGGCTGTTTATACTTAGTATAAATGATTTCAAGAATTTTCAGTTGATAATCTGAATGCGCTTTGCTTGTTATGGCGAAAAATTATAGATTTTTTAAGTTTTAATAAAATATAGTAAGCTCACAAATTTATATAGTTGATTGTATTGATGGTAAGACGAACATTTTCTAAGAAAAAAAAAACAACGAAAGACATTATTTTTTATTATTTTAGTCTTTTTATATGGAAACATAAAGTTTGGTTTACATAAAACAGTTGGATTACACCATTAACCTTTGCTGAGTACAAATGCAAATAGATTTAAGTCGGATCACTTTCCACTTATTTATATTTCGAACTGTTGATCAGGGTTGGGTGTAAATAATCTATTTGCTTCCTCGGACCCAAAGCGGAGGTTCATGGTCTGGACTCGTAAATCATGTTCGTAAGATGAACAATTTCCTGGCTGATGAAAAAAGGGCTTGAAGCGATGGTGAATGAATTCTGGGAATACCACAGAAAGATCACGTGAAACACGAGGAAGTTTTTATGGGGAACCGGCTTGCTAATGATGAGAGAGAGGCAGCGGCATTCTGGGGGTGCACGAAAATGGCAAATGAAAGATGGCCGGGTAGTGTAATGGATACTGGAGCGGAAAGCTGAAACGCTAAACACACGCATTTTCTGTGTTCTCCCGTAAAGGCTCGAGGTCGCACATACGAAGTCTCTCTTGCACAGAAACGCACATACATATGTTTTTTCTTTCCCTCTTCCCTTGTAAAAACACAACTATTGCGCAATCATATGCACATTACAAGTATGTGCAGCTACAAACATACACACACACACTCTCTCTCTCTCTCTCTAACTCACGCACTTACTTTCTTTCACTTTTCTCTCGCATAATCAGAAAGTATAAATTCCGTATTCGAATATCATCTTCAGTAAATCTCATTTGACATGTATAAATAAAATGAAATATTCAACTTATCTTCCCAACTCGAATTTTGACAGATATGTTATAAGCTCGTAAAATATTACTGTCGAATTTACTACCTTAGTTAGTATGAAACCTTTTGACGAGCAGGTTCAGTGTCTGCAAAAGGTCGAATTGAGAAGAGCAGCTGAAGCATTAATGTTATTTGTTGCCTTCAATACTCCTTTTTTTTTTTTTAATCGTATCACCCCGAGCAAGGCGGTAACGCCACTAATGTGCAGGGAGGCTACGTAATAGTGAAAAGATTGGAAAAGATAAAGCCGAAAACCACATCCTAAACAGGAAACAAGGGATGAGCCTCTTAACCTGCTCAATAAACATGGGTGGAGTGTGAACCGGGCGATAGATAGATCTATCTACTCCAATTTCTTGATATTAAGCACTTTAATTACAAAGATTGCTCGTCTCAATAGCATTATCATCCATTTTATCGTGATATAACGCTTAGGTTAGCTTCTCTCGCCAGATCAATTTCGAATGAGTAGTACAATCTTCATTGGGTGCTCCATATTTCTGGCCTTGTTCTACATCTAACTTATGCTTAGAAAAGCGTCATAACATTATTGGGGTACCTCGACATCGTGTAACGGTTAACAAGCTTGTGTTGCTAGATCAGTTACGACTAAGTAATGGTCTCGATCCTCACTGGGTGCTTCCATATTTCTGGCTTCGTGACACATCTTTTGGAAACCTCGACGTGGTGTAACGGTTAGCAATCCTGTCTCACTATGTCAATTACAATTGAATCGTGAGTTCGATCCTCACTGTCTCCCACACTTCTGGCCTTGTGCCACATCTAAGCAACGCTTAGAAAATCACCATATTATATATTCAGTATTTTTTTATGAAGATTCTGTACCGTCATTAATCTTGAATCGTTCGTTCGCTTAGTAATATATTTTTCTTCCCCCCACCTTTCGTCAGATCAGTTTTTTCGTTGTTTGCATATCGCTAAATGGACCTGCCAGTATTATTTTTCTATTTCAAATTCACCTGTCACCAGAAACAGTTTTCTCTGTCTTTCGAGAACGTTCTTAAATCTATTCCCTTCCTCCCCACCCTTCCCCACGTCTGAATTGTTTGGGTTGTAAATAGGGGGTAGAAGAACAGTTTATTTTTAATTCCTTCTCATGGGCAAGAATAGTTAGCGGCCTTGTTTGCGTCAGTCCTCACGCCTTGAGATGACATCGAAGTTACGAAAAGGCTAGATTGATCTATTTGGTCCCGCATTTGCATCACAACGTTCCCCGCTTATCAAGTTTAGATCGCTTAAAGAAGATACCGTTACAACACACATACACACACATACATACATATATATATATATATATATATATATATATATATATATATAATGCGTGTAGCTGGAGTAATCTTAATATGCCCCGACTTAATGAATTATTCACTTTTCCCCCTACACTTCTTACCTGGTGACAATCTCCTGTTGATACCGGTACAAAATTCTCAGTGTCCTTGGTTCTCACCTGGTCTGACCTCTCTTTGTGCTTTAAGAGAAAACCATCTAGAGTGAAAGAAAATCAATAAAAGTAGAAAGTACTCAAATCCACTTAAATTTATTTTGATTTCAACACCCGAAAGCAAAAAAGACCCTTGTTTATCAACACTTAATTTTTTTTCTGAGATCGTGGGCACTTCTGCGTGCTGTAATGGTTAGTAAGCTTGTTTCGCTAAAACAAATACGACTGAACAGTGAGTTCGATCCTCACAAGGTGTCACACATATTCGACCGTATACCACATCTGAGCTACGCTTAGAAATTCTCGTTATTTTTATTTATTTATTATTTCTGTTTTTATTTTTTGAGATCGTTCTCTTTTCCCTGGGTAGGAAAATAAATTATATCCAGCAGCAAAGCTTCTGATCGGGAGACTGGGGGTTTCTAGAAGCGTGAACCGACTTCTTAGGTCCACCCTGACACAGAGTGGTAGCACCGGTTAGGGTCTCAGCTATAGGCAAATAGTGAAACCCGCACAAAATAAAGTGGGTTATTTTTTATAATAAAATGACCAAAAATACATTTTTATAGCAAAACTAGCAGTATAGCCCGGCGTCGCTCGGGTGTAATGAAAGATTTAAAACGAATCCATGGCCCTGGAGCTCAGACTCTTTGGACGTTGGCACAAAAAACTAAAAAGCAATAGTTGTTTCCAGTTAAAGCGAAACCGTAGACTGAAAGAAAAATGAATGGATATAAGTCAAATTTTGATTTCCTGGTATCGATATCAAATGAGTTTTTTTCGTCGTAAAATGAATTTTAAATGCTAAATATGTCCTCTGAGTAAATGGTATCATGGCTGAGACTAAGAACTACAATTATACCTACTTAGAGCCAAACCCGAAGCAAAAACTAAAATAAAAGGGCTGAAAAAATACAGACATACAGGCAGATAAACAGACACACACATAAACATTTTGCCTTTCATATATATATATATATATATATATATATATATATATATATATATATATATTATCGACTTTCTGCACTATCGTAAGAACTGCAACCTTGAAACTTCTGAATATCGTTTCTTATGTCTTTGTCTATGAGTGTATCAAATTTGATTAAAATCGGACCACTCCTTCTATAACCCGATTTTTTCGATTATCGATTTTCGATAGTTATCGGGGTACCTCGACACAACACTCACAGACGCTTATAGTACAACTGTGTAAATTTTCCAGAAAATCGGTTCAGCCTTTTCTGAGTCTATAGGTAACGGACACACACACAAAGTTCCATTTATAAATAATAGCAAAATAACAGTCAGTACAACACTAAAACATATAAGAATAAATTTATATATTAAAAAATCTAACAGTACATTTTATGATTTACAAAATGAATATAAAAAAAAACGCACCATTACTCAGAAAGTATAAATTCATGTACAGAATATCTGGAGTTGAAAGCATAAAATTACGTCCAAAATATTTAGATTAAATAAACTAAAGCTTGAAATACCACCAAGCAAAGAGCCAACTTGAAAGAACTCTTTTATATATAATGCCTTACAATTTAAAAAAAACTGTATTCTAAAACATAACTACAACAAAAATCCGACATAAAACACATATATCCCTGCTTCAAATAATCATGTTCATACAAACATATATAGGCGCAAAAGCTGAGTATCATCTACCATGTATTCAACTGTAAAGACAGAATAACATATCGTATTTTTATTATTTCAAAGCTAAAAAAAAATTAAATTCCAACATGAAATCTGCAAAAATTTATTCTTCAGTTTTATACAAGTTCATTATAATTACTGTTTTTCTCTCGGTATTTTCTGATAAGATCTTAATATCTGATTATTAATGCATAGATAAGGACTCACAGCCAGCTGCCTTGCAATTTTTATCACTTTTAAGATTATTAAGAGTTTGTAAATAGTTTCAATGGCCAATCAATGTTAGTTTTCTTTATCAATGTCTCTATTCTGTGTTGTGGAGTAGTTTTCGCACTGGAGGTTATAATCGTGCTATGTCGGTTGCTAATCGACTTAACGTAACCAGAGTGTTAGGAACTTGGTAATCATCTACTGAAAGCTGACTCCTTAGTATTCGGCTAACTGCCGACTAATATCAACTGCCTAGTAGTTCTACTGAACTCCAATAGAAGTCTAAAGGAATCCTATGAAGTATTTGTTCCGTTAACTTCATGTTAACTCTTTATTAATATAGGAGGAAGAGTCCATTATTTGAGGAAATAGGTGTGTTTCACCATAACATTCTGTCAGTCACCGTACCAGTGACAAATTGTATGTCTGTGATCTTCACGATTCCAAAGACTTGCCACTTCAAACTCCAATTGGTCACAGTTGAGTATTTGCTTTTCTGTCGTTTTCTCTATCCTTGTATCAAAAGGATTTGATGGATCAATGATTAAGATCTTCATTTTATTTTTCTATTTTATCTTTTGCCAATGGGACTGTCTTACTGTGCGCTCGTTTCTTCTCTGTATTGTAAGGTACAGTAAGTCTGGCATGTTTCTGAATCCAGGATTTCTCCTGATTTATAGTTGTACCATTCCTTTTCTTGCTGAAAATCCCACTTCTCACAAAATTTTTATTGCGCGATTTTGGTAACTTTGTCACATCCCCAGTCTCAGTATTCATGGTGCGTCAAAATTGGACACCACCTCACTGGTATGATTATTTTCTGGATTTGCGTGTTCACTTTACATCATTATGCATATTTTCTGGAGATTAAGCAAGCCTCTATCACCATCCCAAAGTGTAAGCGATTTCAATGTTTCCTCCAACTGCGTCTCGTTTTCTCACCTTTCTCTCTCTCTTGAATATATTTGATTAATATATCCTACTTATGATACCACAGTTAACATACATACACACACATATATATATATATATGTAAATTCGGATAATATTTAGATGGGGAATAGCTATTTTTCAACATGTCAGTTTAAGACATGCATTGTCAACCCCATTTAATTAATAAACGAGAAAAAATTCTAATGCCAGAAGCATGGACTAGTAAAGGCAGGGATGGGGAATGTTGGCTATTATAGGTTTAATCTAGAGGAATCGTAGTAGTAATTTTTCTTATGGTAGTGGGAGGTATGAGGCTTGACTATTGGTTTAGTAGTGGTAGGCGTGGGAAAAGAGTACTGCTTCTCCAAATTTTAAAACCTAGTTTATGTAAAGGACAAATTCTATTGTGACAAAAGAGAAGAATAAGATGATAATTACAATTTAAATTTATTCCCGAGACGACAAATACTAATGATTTCTCTACGTTTATTCAGGTGTACAGTCTGATATTGAAATTTCAAAATCTTAATTTTTTCTGTTAAACATAGATTACATCTATCCCTTAAGCTATTAGGAGTGGTTGCCTTGCCTATCAACTTCCATTTTATCTGTGGATTTAGGTCATATATATATATATATATATATATATATAAAACATACTTTCAAAAAAACGTCTAAAAATTTGTAATCTTATACTTTACTAATACAGATATATTTATCCACTACCAATTCTGGGCCACAGTGTTAAATAAAAAAATAAAAAAACCTACCACTTGGCTGGTTTTGCTGTCTCTTATACTTCTCTCTTCTTCGCCTATCTTCTCTTATTTCCTCCCAAACTCTAAGCATTTTCTAACTTCTTCCTATTTGTTAAACACCAACGCCTGATCATCAAAGGCTGTACATGACCATAGTTTATTTTCTACTGTTAAACCTGGTGCCTTTCCCTGAACCTTTTCACCAAATCTCATTGATCTCTCTCTCTTTCTCTCCCGTTTTTCTCTTGTTCAATGTCTCTTTCACAATCCTCAATTCTGATTTCTCATTTTCTCTACCCACTTTACCTCGCACACAAAAATTTACAAATATATAGAAGCGAATTTTCTATATCCCTTCAAAAAATATCGTTTACTACCTGATGAGACATTGTCCTTTCAACGTCGAGACAAAATGTACACTTTGTAGTAGAACTGTAATTTGAGCATGTTCTAATTTATAATTCATGATAAATATTCAGAGATCTATTTTTCATTGTTTCATTGTTTTAAATTAGTGTTTTGAACGTTGCTAATATTTTCTTCGTCCATTACTCACTTGGATATATATATATATATATATATATATATATAAATGCCTTTAATTTTAAATTAAGTTGAAATTTAAAAACAAAAAAATTTAACTTCTACGCGTATGTACAGGAATTCAACATGTTTTCAAAAAATGCCAAAAATTTGTAGCCTTATACTTCACTAATACAGATATGTTTACTACCAATTCCAGGCCAGAGTGTTAAAAAAAACCTACCACTTGGCTGGTTTTGCTGTCTCTTATACCTCTCTCTTCTTCGCCTATCTTCTCTTATTTCCTCCTACACTCTAAGCATTTTCTAACTTCTTCCTATTTGTTAAACCCAAACGCCGGATCATCAAAGGCTGTACATGACCATAGTTTATTTTCTACTGTTAAACCTGGTGCCTTTCCCTGAACCTTTTCACCAAATCTCATTGATCTCGATCTCTCTCCTCTCTCTTTCTCTCCCATTTTTCTCTTTTTTGTTCAATGTCTCTTTCACAATCCCTACCTCTGATTTCTCATTTTCTCTAACCCCCACCTCGTACACAAGAAAATCAGGCACTGAAAATTTAATTAAATTGTAATTAAAATGGTGTCATTTGCACTGGGTACTATATACCCATGGTTACTGTTCTAGGGTTAAAGTAAGAAGGCAGAAATAAAAGGTTAAAAATTGACATTTCTATTGAAATTCACTGAAGCAGACGTTAAACACCTTTATTATCGCCTCCTATTTTTATACTGACCCAAACAGTATCTGTAATTCTTTTTCGTATTTTCTTGCGATCAAAATAATTAGTCCATTATTTATCTACTAGCAATATAGCCCGGCGTTGCTCGGGTGTAATGAAAGCTTCAAAACTAATCCATGGTCCTGGAGCTCAGGCTCAACCTAAAGAATATTTGTGTGAAGATTGGTGAGAATCGGATAAAAATTGTGGATTTGTATAAAGGACACACCGACAGATAAACAGACACACACACAAACATCTTGCATTATATATATATATATATATATATATATATATATATATATAATCGAATTTCTGCACTATTGTAAGAACTGCAACCTTGAAACTGTTGAATATCATTTCTTATGTCTTTGTTTATGAGAGCATCAACTTTGATTAAAATCGGACCACTCCTTCTATAACCCGATTTTTTATTATCGATTTTCGATATTTATCGGGTGTACCTCGACACAAAACCTAGGTAAGATCACTCGCAGACGCTTATAATACAACTGTGTAAATTTTCAAGAAAATCGGTTCAGCCGTTTCGGAGTCTCTAGGTAACGGACACAACACACACATACACACACAAAGCTCCATTTATAAATAAGTTTGGATGTATTAGCAAGGTGTTTCTTTTTCTGTTTCTTTCTCTTTCCCATTGAAACCAAACAGCGTTTCCAGTGTTTTTTGGTTTTGTTTTTTCTTTCTTTCCTCGTGATCAAAACGGAATAGTCAATAATTTAGGAGGTATTTTCGACACGTTTCTTTCTTCCTCTCTTTTTTTCTCTCTCTCTCCCACTGAAAGCAAACACCTTCCCGGATATATCTTTTCCTCGTGATGAAAGCACAATAGTCCATTATTTAAGATATATTGGCACAATGATTAACTTACGTACTAACTAAGAATAATCAAACTTGTGATACGAAACGATAATAAATGCCCTGATACTTAAACGTGCATGGCCTTTACCGACTCTGACATTAATTGATTGAAGGTGTTATCATGTATATGATTTTTCTTGGTGTATATGCAAATGGAAAGTGTGACACAGAGATCCGAAGGCGAATTGGCATGGCAAAGGACGCATTCCAGAAGCTGAGTAAAGTACTAACACACAGGAAATTTTCACTAGAAACAAAGAAAAGAGTGCTGGATTGCTATGTGATGTCAGTTCTTCAATACGGCAGTGAATGCTGGACAATATAATCGAAAATGAGGACTTGAAACAGCGAAAATGTGATTCTACAGAAGGATGCTGCGGATATCGTGGACTGACAACAATGAGGTGTTGGAAAGAATGGCAACGAAAAGGATATTAATAGTGAGCATCAGGAAGAGACAACTGAAGTTTCTGGGACATGCAATGAGGAAGAAGGGCTTGGAGAACCTGATACAGGCCAGATAGAGGGGAAAAGAGACAGAGGAAGGCAGCGGATAACATATTTGAAGGGCCTGATCAGGTGGATGACAGAACGGGGGTTGCGAGGTGTAACAGGAGCAAACATACTAAAACCCACCAGGGATAGGGAGACGTAGAGAACTATGATCGCCTACGTTCTGAAGGCACATAGAAGAAGATATGCTATTGATTACCACATATTTCCTTGTCTTTTGCCTGATCGTAATCAGATGCGACTGGCCCTAGGACATTTTCTAGACATTAAAACTAACTCAAATTTAAAGTTTAAAATTTTTACTGAGTAATTATGTGTGTTTATTTATGTTATAGTAAATGCATATGACAAAAAAAAAAGATATCAGTGGTCAAGAATTAATACAATTTTTATTTGACAGTAAGTGGCTTTATATGTAAAATCATTACTAATGATTTTACTATAAAATGCATTGAATACAACGAATGAATGATTTTCAGTGATCAATAATTAAGTTTACCTTACTGACTGAATAGGGCTATTATATTATAATGGATATGTATTGTTACTATGGAAATGCATTGAAAATAAAGTTAAAATAAATTATCAGTGGTCTGAAATTAATTCAAGAATTTCTAACGAAATAAGTGGATTATATTTATTAGATAATTAAATGTCTTTTTTTTCTTTTTTTTCTTTTTTTCATTATAGAAAGGCATTCAAAATCAAGCAAAAAGAACTTGCTAATGGTCAGGAATTAATGTCAACGTTGCTAAGTAAATATGGCTATTATGTCTATGTAATTAGATTGTAAATGATTTCACAACTTTGAAATTGGTGAAAAAGGATTGTCAATGCCCGGGAATCAAGGGAAGCTTAACTTAGAGAGAAGGAGCTGTTACATATTCAGTGTGAAAGTATTGAGTCCAGGGGAAATCTATTTAAGAATCGTTAGCCAAATTGTCTTCAGGTAACAGCCTGTCATGTAATCTGATTACATGGAAATAAATACAAGCGTGTGTTGTAGAAATAAAAATAAATTCTCACAGGTCCAAAATAAAAGCTGAGATAAACATTTGGCCTGAGGCTATTTTGTCGAAGTGTGTTTAACTTTAATCGGTTGAGTTTTGTTTTTCTTTGGCAAGTAGTTAGACAAAATAAGTCTAACTGCCTGAATATTTTCCCGTTATGTGTCCAAGAGACTTTCTCCTTCCGATTTTAAGACTAAGTGTCTTTTTTTTTTCATTTTTTTTTTAAAACTACGGTCCTATGTATGACGATAAACTGCATCCGGCATCAAGGCCTGTAATTGAGAGGATGTGAAGAGCATGGAACCACCTTTTAATTGATCGATTAACGACCTGTCGGTCTTAGCCAGTCGTGTTTGCAGCTACATATAATCAGGGAAGAGAGATTCATGCCTTTGATTGGGCTAACAGTGCGAACGAGAACGCGGAATTTGAACACGGCTCACCAAATACACTTTGAGAATCTCCCGGTACACACTCAACCCACGTCTATTGAACAGGTGAAGAGGCTCATCCCTTTTTCCCTGTTTAGGATGTGGTTTCCGGCTTTCTCTTGTTCAATCTTCTCACTCCTTTTTATTTTTTTTTTCAATTGGAGTAGATAGACTAAACTATCGCCTGGTTCACACTCCACCTACGTCTATTGACAGGTGAAGAGGCTCATCCCTTGTTCCCTGTTTAGGATGTGGTCTCCGGTTTTCTCTTTACCAATCTTTTCACTCTTACGTAGCCCCCTGCACATCAGTAGCGTTATCGCCTTGCTCGGGGTGATATTTTTTTTTTAATCGTATCACCCCGAGCAAGGCGGTAACGCCACTGATGTGCAGGGGGCTACGTAAGAGTGAAAAGATTGGAAAAGAGCCGGAAACCACATCCTAAATAGGGAACAAGGGATGAGCCTCTTAACCTGTTCAATAGACGTAGGTGGAGTGTGAATCGGGTGATAGATGGATCTATCTACTCCAATCATTAAAAAAAATATCCCTTAAACTACGCACACATCGTTTATTTTAAGAAGAATGTAATATGTCGACCTTCTGGGTTACACAAAGGTACCCCCCTCTCTCTCTCTCTCATAATAGAAATCATGATCGGAAAGAGTTAAATGTTTATTTTCCATTCATTTTACATTTGGAAACTGTTCAGATTGTCTGTGAGTATGTTCTGTATTGATAACAAAAACTGGGGGGGGGGACGCTAACAGAAACAAAATAATAATAGACGGTCTGAAAATTGTTATTTTGAGAAATGACTGGAGGAAAGGAAAAAAAGAAAGAAAGAAAAAAACGAGCCTACACTTTCTTTCTTCGTAAAATTCTACTCTGAAAACACATTCTTTCTAAGACATCGTATTACCAATAATAACACTACCCAGAGAGTAACATGGCGATAGATGTGTGTTTTAGTCTCTTAAAAGATGATCACTCTTGGCTAAAGCTATTGGTATCTATTGTCTGGTAATTTAGTTTCAAGAAAAAAAAAAAGATAACGTTTACTTACATCATTTTGCCAATATTGATTCTCTTGTGTCTTAGATTCGGAGATGAAGTCATTTCAACATTACAAATATTTAAACTTGTTTTCTCTTCATTTGTTGTGATTTTTTTTATTGCCTGATTCATTCTTAGAATAAATTGAAAAAAAATATATATATACACACACCAGAGAATGGATTTTATTTACTTCAAATATTCTTTTTAGTGGTTACTCATATTTGAGTAGAGGTTTCGTTTAAGTTAAACCGTGTTTTATTTCGTCTACTAGCCTGGACATTCGAGAAATCTTATGAAAGAAAATTCGCACACCGACTGCAAACCTGTTTCTACCTTTGTAAAAGTAGGACAGAAGATATTGTTCAACATAGTGTTTAAAATATGCGGGGCGTCTCTTCATATATGGCTTTCCACTAAACGTTTTATATGTATGTATGTATGTATGTTGTTGTGGTACATTGCAGTGGATATTGGCTTCGAACGAGAAATCGGAGAGCAGAGTTTGAATTTCAGTTGAATTTACGTGCAAATACCTTTAGGAAAGGTATTAATCCGTTGCTTATCACTCCAGGTATGGGTTAAATAGAGAGATATACCTTGTTTCGTAACCAGTTTTACCAGAGAAAGTAATGTCAACTTACTGTGGGAAATGTTCTTTCCAGTCAGTCATTTCTCTTTCAAGACATGATCGCCCAAGCGTGTATTACGAATGCCAATTAACTGACACACACATACATATATATACAAATATATATATATATATATTAAATGTTGAAATGAATTCAAAAGTCGTGAATTATTTGTTTTTTCATGCGCGAGTGGTCAAATATGCATCATCTAAACTAATTTATAAATGGAACTTTGTTTGTGTGTGTCTGTGTGTGTCCGTTACCTATAGTCTCCGAAAGGGCTGAACCGATTTTCTTGAAAATTTACACAGTTGTACTCCAAGCATCTGCGAGTGTTCTTAGCTAGGTTTTGTGTCGAGGAACCCCCGATAAATAACGATAATCGAAAAAATCGGGTGATAGGAATGGTCCGATTTTAATCAAATTTGATACACTCATAGACAAAGACATAAGAAACGATATTCAGAAGTTTCAAGGTTGCAGTTCTTACAATAGTGCAGAAAATCGATAATATATATATATATATATATATATATATATATATATATATATATATATATATAAGGCAAGATGTTTGTGTGTGTATCTGTTTATCTGTCTGTATATCCTTTATACAAATCCACAATTTTTATCCGATTCTCACCAATCTTCACACAAATATTCTTTAGGCTGAGTCTGAGCTCCAGGACCATGGATTAGTTTTAAAGCTTTCATTACACACGAGCAACGCCGGGCTATACTGCTAGTTATATATATATATAACCCAAGAAAAGCATACACGCCGAAGGTACTACAGTTTACACTCGCATCGATCGAAAATCTGCCGAGGCTGACAAAGCAAATGTCGCTGCGGAAAAGAACCTCAAATCCGTGGCAGACTGGGATAAAAAAAAAAGCTGGTATCCATTAACCATCGCAGACAATCGCCCCAAACCCCCCATTAGCATGGCTCAGGCTAGTCTCCCTGAAAGCAAAACACTGCGCCTTCTAAGTTTAACTCTCACAACAGACCTCAAGTGGAATGACTATATAGAATCCATAACTAAATCCGCTGCTAAGAAAATCGGTTTTCTGTGTAGGGCCAGGAAGTTTTTCACGTCTGAAACAATTCTGCACATATACAAATCTACCATCCACCCGTGCATTGACTACTGCTGCCATATCTGGTCGGGTGCTCTTGCTATCCACCTAGGAGTCCTTGACAAAATCCAAAGGAGACTCTGTAATATGATCGATCCCGACTTGGCAGCTCAGATACAGTCACTTTCTCATCGGCGCAGTGTGGCTTCCCTGTGTCTTTTCTACAAATACTTTTACGGCTTCTGCTCCGATGAACTTAGCTCACTGGTGTCCCCTATATATGAATTTACTTGAGCAACAAGATTAGCAATTAGGTCCCACCCTTTTACTGTGAAACCAATAAAATGTAAACGCAATTTCTATTCCATCAGCTTCTTTTCTCGCACTTCCCGTCTGTGGAATTCCCTTCCGTTTACTTGCTTCTCCTACAGCTACAATCTCCAAGAATTTAAATGTAAGGTCAACAGTCATCTCCTATCTCACTAGCCAGCATCCTTTCTCTCTCTCTCTCTCTCATGCTCCTTTCTCCGCTCACTCCACTCTCACCAATATTCTCATCCTTCTCTTACCCACTTCCTGACACTCCCTATAACCTGTCCTTTTTTTTCATAACTTTCCTCCTATGTAATCCCCTGCAAAACAGTAGCAGTAAAATGACTTGCTTGGGGCAATGTGATTATAAAATATATAAAGTTGAATCCTAGGTACTTTGTAAATTCCACAGGATTATATATATATATATAACCAAGTATAGGGTAGGAAAGAAACACTATTCTTTAAAAATAAATCAATACAAAGTAGGGCGATTAATATTTATTTAGAATTTATAACATAAATGTTATGATATCAATACAAAAGTAGCCATTTTGTTTCGACACTATCCGTGTCTTATCAAGTGATGTATTCCATTTCAAGTTAGAGGGTTTTAAAAAGTTCCAGATTAGCCAAATCCCCTTAATCAGGGAGACGTTGTTACATAGACAGAATGGACCAATCAAAACAAAGCAATGTAATCTGAAGAATACAAGGACACTAAAATTAATCTGTTAGGAGCCTTAACATTAATATTTAATTAAAATAGAGATCAGCATTATCAATCGGCTATTAGATTCACTTTAATTTTATTTTTATTGCGAATGCTTAATTCTGGGTTTAACAAAAGCATTAGGCACGCAAAACTAATTCTGTGGGTAAACATACGTATGCATGTGTGCACGCGCGTAAGTATGCAAATATACGCGCATTTTCTGATTATATGTGAGATTTATTAGTATACTAGCGTAAATATACGTTACTCGTGATTATACGCGTAGGGATCCAGTCTTCATAAAACAAATTAATTTTAGTTTCTGTTCTTTTATTCTTCAAATTAGAGATTGCTTTGCTTTGATTGGTCCGTTATGTCTATGTAACAATGCCTCCCTGATTAAGGGGGTTTGGCTAGTCTTTAACTTTTTAAAACCCCCCAACTTGAAATGGAATTCATCACTTGATAAGACACGAAACGTCAAATCGGAGAGCCGAGTTCAAATTCTAGTTGAATTCCTTGCATTCACTTACGCGCAAATACGCTTTGGAAAAGTATTAATCCGTCTCTCCCCTACAGTTATGGGTTAAATAATAGAACAGATTGGGTTCTATAGCTTTGGCTGGCAACCAGTCTACCGCAGAAAGTAATGGCAATCTACTGCGGGATAATCTGCTGCCCAGTCAGTGATGTCTCTCTTCGAGATCTGATCACCCAAGCGTGTATCACGTATGGCACTTAACTGTTTGATCTCCTGAAAACATTTTCCACGGAAATAGCCATAGATTAGTGAGAGTCTTGCGACTCTTCATCTTAAAAAGGAAAGAAATGGGGTAGTTGGAGGATTGAAAACTAATTCAGCACCCACAAGGCTGCGTTGACGCTTCTGAACTTTAAGAAGACCAGAAAGTGAGAGATGAGCAATTATTTTGTTTAACCTGCTGTATAAAATCCATTTGGTTATTTTCCTAACAAAAATATGGTTTATTTTGGGATATATTCTTTTAATTCCTAGTCCAAAAGACCCGAGGTCAAGAGAGACGAATCATAAGACCAAGATGGTTTCTGTTCAAGGACAGATAAAACCGATTCTGTTTTATTATCCGTTTTTGCCAGTGTATATCGCCACAGGATTAGGTGGCAAGATAGGAATTTGTCATTTAAGAGAAAGGAAAGGGGCGCTAAAATTTTCCCCCCAATTAACACATCTTTTTCTCATCGTTTTGCGTTGCCTTGAGGATTATGTCTTATTTTTCATCCACTAGAATAGATAAACAGGATGGAGGTGAAGACACTAGAAATGGGTACTGACCCAAGAATAATTATGAGAACTGAAAGATAATTACTGGAGTCGAATCAGTATTTTTCATTTTTTTTTTCTTTCAAACGAATATCCTTGTCATTGTTATTTAGATCCTAACGTATCGGTTTACTACCTTTTAGAAAGGTATTAATCCGTCTCTTCCCTCCAGTTATGGGTTAAATAACAGGACAGATTGGGTTCTATAGCCTTGGCTGGCAACCAGTCTACCGCAGAAAGCAATGGCAACCTACTGCGGGATAATCTTGTGCCCAGTCAGTCATGTTTCTTTCGAGACATGATCGCCCAAGCGTGTATCACGTATGGCACTTAACTGACTGACCTTTTAGATGTCGGAGTATTAAATCCTCAAAATATCCTTCAGTTGTTGGAATATTCAAGAACGTGCCATCCGACCGAAAGGCATTGATTAGGTGACTTATACACGAGGTTTGAATTTTTGCCAACTTGTCAGACATAAATTTAAGTGGTCAGCTTACATTTGGATTGATTTATGTATGAACATGTACAATATATAAGACGACTTTTCCACTGTTGATATAAACCTGGAAACTCTAACGACAATTAGAAAAGAAGGCTTGAAAAATTTAATACCCACAAGACATAGTGATGAAAGGTCGGACAGAAGAGAATAGTAAGTCGCCTAATAATATTTACACATTCTATGTCCAGAAAAGGAACGCTCCTTCGAATGCAAGAAAAAAAAAATGAAAAGTACTAACTTGTCAGTCGTCTTTAATGAACCTTTTATATATATATATATATTTATATATATATATATATATATATATATATATATATAATATGTTGTGGTGCAGTCGATATCGGCTCTGAACTAGAAATCAGAGGGCTGAGTTCGAATTCCTGTCAAATTCGTTGCATTCACTTACGCGCAAATACCCTTGAGAAATGTTTTAATCCATCTCTGTCCTCCAGCTATGGGTCAAATAACAGAACAGATTGGGTTTTATAGCCATGGTTGGCAACTAGTTTACCGTAGAAAGTAATTACAACCTACTGCAGGAAAATCTTCTGCCCAATCAGTGACTTCTCTTTCGAGACATAATCGCCCAAGTGTGTATCACGTGACTGATGATAACCTATCCTGAACTCAGCCACAAACAAACACTTAACTCTATGACCTTAAAAAGGTCAACAGAACTCAAAATACAGACAAACCCCTCTAAGACCCAAAATAAAACAAATCCAACACAAATAAACTGGCTTTTCAACTAGATAATTCTCATTTCTAAAAAAAAAATCACCCGAAGATGAAGCAGACCACATAATGGGCTGGCTTCGAAACATGAAAATTTTTGTGTAGTGATACTATGAATTTATAAAAACATTGTAACAACCATTACAGTATATATATATATATATATATATATATATATATATTTGATTGATAGTGTGTTTTCTATTAAAAGTAAGTGGAAACGGAAAATGAAAATATTCACAACAAATCAACTCGCCTTATTTTAATTCAAGAAAACAAATTCTCTTAGAAATGCAGTCGATATGGACCTGAAAGATGAGTACAAAAGAGGACCGAAGTTGTCGTATCGATCCGGACAACTGAAACCTTAAGGGGTTACTTGTACAATTAACATACTGATGGAAATATCTGTATAATGGGAAAGACATAAACCCGATCGATGTAACAACGGCTTAAAATGCATTATCTTCACTGGGATACGTCGAATATTAGCTGCTTCTAAAACTGTCTTGCTTTGTAACTGATAGACGGAAGAAGGAAGGGCAGGAGAAAAAAAGGAACGACAACTAAAAGCGGTGTTGTCTCTCAAGGAACTCTTTTTCTTTTTATTTGTTATGTGCTGAGTAAATTTTAAGTTATTGGTGTTTTCCGACACAGATTCCCAGTTTTGAGATAATTGACTTGAATTATGTAGGGATAATGATGAGGAAACTCGTGTTATTTTTTTTATCGAAACACGATAAGAAATTTATTTAGAAATTTACACATTTGGATTTTTAGTAGCTTGTTTCAGGACAAATAATCAAACAATAAAGGTTCGTAGTTTCGACGAATTGTCAAGAAGAGAAAATGTTCATATTAAATCATCGGACATGAAGTAATATTCCAAAATGCTTAAAACAACTGAAGAGAGTTCGTTTCTCACATAAAAGTTATACCGTTGTATTCAACATGAATAAAAATATACGCTTAAAATACTTAGCTTTGCAGTTGGTAGAGTTCTTTGAAATTCCCCTGCTTGCATTAGTATCAGGCGTGGGATTTCTCTCTCTCTCTCCTTCTCTCTCTCTCTCTCCTCTCTCTCTCTCTCTCTCTCTCTGTATGTGTATATATATATATATATATATGTGTGTGTGTGTACCAAAAAGCGATCTGACATCGACTCGTTACCTTTTCTCAGTTGGTAATTTGCTCCCTTTTCAAAGTAAATTTTCACATAGGCTCGTTAAACTTTGCCTTGGTCATTGCTTCAACCCTGAGCTAATACCTTTTCCTATTGGTCAAAATAAATTTTCTCACAGGCTCGAATGGTTGTATACAATAAGTTTAAATTTATTTTTAGTTCGTAATTACCACAGACTTTAGCCATAACAGTGTGATAGAAATAACATGTTTTCAATATTTTTTTTAATTTTTTAAAGGATGAAAATGTATAACAAAAACTTATTTTGAGGACTCTGTTAATATCTTCCTGTGTTTCTACATGCACATATGCTTACTTTTACTAGTATTATTCAATGATAATTGTACTTGTGCCGCGCATCGTTAATTCGCACGACCGTTACGCCCTGCCACTGCCTCGTAAATAATGAATTATTCGTTTTGATCGTGTGGTAAGATGGGAAAAGACACTTCGCTTTCAGTGAGAAAATGAAAGAAAGAAGGGAAGATAGAAGTGTTTAACGGCTGTTTCAGTGAAATGGAAAAAAAGTTGTCAATTTCAAATCTTTTCATTTGTACCCACTTGTTAAAATAACGACCTGTATTCGTATTTATGATTGTCATTGTGAACTTAAGCTCAAATACTAGGATAATTTCTACGGATATTTTATTGTCGCAAAACTCCCCATGAGTTTATTCAATACTGAACTGAAGAATTATGATTCATCAAAAAATTCGAAGAAAAAAAAAAACTGTGAAATTTCATGGGTCTTTGTCTTTATTATTATTATTCGTACTATTATTAAACACACACAGAGAAAACTGTCTTAATATTTTTTTCCATTCTCTGTTCGTTCCTAGATACGTACGCTACTCTGTGGTTGCTCTGCTGTCTATTGTAACAGGTCGGCAGAATACAATAACATTAGGGAAATTATTTTATATATTTAAATCACTGTAATTATTTTCCTTTCCGTTTTCGGTTGTTAGGCTTTCATTTTTACCTTGAATTTCTTTTCTACATAAAATACCTTTTATTATTTAATTTTTTTCTTTTCGTGTACGTATTTTTATCACGTTTTCTATACGAGAACGCGTGTATCATAAAATCATTGGTATCCGTTCTTTGGAAGAGATATACCATAATCGACTAAAATATTTCTTATTGCATATTCCATTTTTTGGTTTTGCTTTTTAAATATGTAGTGTCTTCAAAAGAATTCTACAGTATTTAGAACTAGCAGTATAGCCCGGCGTTGCTCGGGTGTAATGAAAGCTTTAAAACTAATCCATGGTCCTGGAGCTCAGACTCTTTGGACGTTGGCACGAAAGACTAAAAAACAATAGTTGTTTCCAGTTAAAGCGAAACCGTAGACTGAAAGAAAAATGAATGGATATAAGTCAAAGTTTGATTTCCTGGTATCGATATCAAATTTTTTGCACTATTGTAAGAACTGCAACCTTGAAACTTCTGAATATCGTTTCTTATGTCTTTGTCTATGAGTGTATCAAATTTGATTAAAATCGGACCACTCCTTCTATAACCCGATCTTTTCGATTATCGATTTTTGATATTTACGGGGGTACCTTGACACACAACCTAGCTAAGAACACTCACAGACGCTTATAGTACGACTGTGTAAATTTTCAAGAAAATCGGTTCAGCCGTTTCGGAGTCAATAGGTAACACACACACACACACACACACACACACACACACACACACACACACGAAGTTCCATTTATAAATAAGTTTAGAATAATTTTCGATTTGAATGAAAAATATCTGTAATCTTTATTCATTTTTTTGCTTTCATTTTGTCTGACGTGTAATGAATAATTTCTCAGGTGCTATACTATTCGAGGCTTATGGCCAGATCCCCTTTAAACACCTTAGATCCCCGAAGTTTAGCAGCGTCGTACCTGGTCAGTACCTAGATGAGTGTCTGCTTGAGAATACCAGGTTCTGTAAGTTTGGATAGTGTAATGAATAATGGTTCGTAATTGATAATCAGAGAACAGGTATCCACTTACCGTTCGGTTTATTATATTCATATCCTCTCAAATATAATTTGGAAAGGTATGAATCCACCATTTCTCTCCCAGCTGTGGGTTAATTAGTAATACTTGCGTTATTAAACCATTGTCTCTCTCTCTCTCTCTCTCTCTCTCTCTCTCTCTCTCTCACACACACACAAAAGAAAATGAAAAATAAAATTGTGTACAAAATTTCGGCATTAACTAAGCCACAGAGATTGATATACCGTTAAACAAACAGGGAACAACTATAATACTCAAAAAGTCATATTTGAATTATTATAATACGATGTTTCGAGAATACTGACAGACAGGAAAAATCTCATTGGAAACAAAGAAAAGGGTGCTGAATTTCTATGCAATATCTGTCCTTCTATATGGAAGTGAATGTTGGACGATCTCCTCAAGGATGAAGGAGAGGCTTGAGACAGCAGAAATCTGTTTTTTTTCTCAATTGGAGTAGATAGTCTGAACTATCACCCGGTTCACACTCCACCCACATCTATTGTACAGGTGTAAAGTCGCATCCCTTGTTCACTGTTCAGGATGTGGTTTCCGGCTTTCTCTTTTCCAATCTTTTCACTTTTCTTTTTTCTTTTTCATTTTTTTTTTCTCAATTGGAGTAGGTAGCCTAAACTATCACCCGGTTCACACTCCACCCACATCTATTGTACAGGTGTAGAGGCTCATCCCTCGTTCCCTGTTCAGGATGTGGTTTCCGGCTTTCTTTTTTCCAATCTTTTCACTCTTACGTAGCCCCCTGCACATCAGCCTTGCTCGGTGTGATATGATTAAAAAAAAAAGTAGAATGCCGTGAATAACATGGACTGAGAACGAGAGCAACGAAGAGGATGCAAACCAGAAGAAAGCTCATACTTAACGTCAGGAAGAGACAGATGAAATTCCTAGGAAATGTAATGAGAAAGGTTGGCCTGGAGAATTTAATACTCACAGGTCGAATAGAAGAAAAGAGAGACAGGGGAAAAGCTGCGCGATATTTGACAGGCCGGAGCTAATGGATGGCCAAGCGGGGTTTGGGTGAGATACTGAGCGCGACAAGAGTCAGAGCCAAGTGGAAGTCCATGATCGCCTACGTCCTGAAGAAACACACCACATGAAGAAGATTCTTCCTCATTTTTCATTTGTTTGTCCTTGTATATCTACGTTACTCTCGTCGTATTTTATGTTGTCTCGACACGTTACTGTGCTAGAGCATATTTTTTATGCAAACGACGCCATTAATGAACGATACTGAGTGCTTGCCTGTCACGTTCAAAAAGTTACGAATTTATTGTTCGTCGAAGGCATTAACACACGCAATGAACATGACTTTGAATGAAGAAAAAAAATGCCTAACAAGTTCATTTTATAACGGTGACAAAAGGTGGCAGATTTATACTTCTTTGTAAGTGTCTCAAGACACAAAGGTACTCTCAGAAGAATTGTTCAGTCTCATACGAACGAAGGGTTCGTGGTGTAGATACTGAAAAAAAGAGTTTGATATTTTGATCTAATAAGTGGAAGCTGGGATTGCTTACTGGTTATTGGGGTGGTCAGTCAGTGAAGTGCCATACGTGATACACGCTTTGGGCGATCATGTCTCGAAAGAGACATGACTGACTGGGCAGAAGATAATCCCGCAGTAGGTTGCCATTGCTTTCTGTGGTAGACTGGTTGCCGACCAAGACTATAGAACCCAATCTGTCCTGTTATTTGACTCTCAGCTAGATGGGGAAGAGATGTATTATATTATTAAGTAGTAATTAATGGGGGGGTCAGTTTATTACTTTATGACAATATAAAACTGATCCCCCACTTTATGCCCATTAGAAGCTTTAATAATGTTTCTAACTATATCATTCAGTCAGTCAGTTAAGTGCCATACGTGATACACGCTTGGGCGATCATGTCTCGAAAGAAACATGACTGACTGGGCAGAAGATTATACCGCAGTAGGTTGCCATTGCTTTCTGCGGTAGACTGGTTGCCGACCAAAGTTCTAGAACCCAATCTGTCCTGTTATTTGACTCTCAGCTAGAGAGAGACATGACTGACTGGACAGAAGATTATCCCGCAGTAGGTTGTTTCTACCGTAGACTGGTTGCCAGCCAAGACTATAGAACACAATCTGTCCTATTATTTGATCCATAGCTGGAGGGAAGAGAGGGATTAATACCTTTCCCAAGGGTATTTGTGCGTAAGTGATTGCAAGGAATTCAACTGGAATTCGAACTCGGTACCCGATCTCTCGTTTCGAGTCGATATCTACTGCACCACAACGCACATCCTGACACATTCTGATTGAGGTGGTAGTAAGACATATTTACTGGTCGTTGGAGGTTACCTGTCTTGTGATCCCTGATATTTATAAAGCAATCAGATTTTGTCTGCCTTTAAGGAAGCAGATGTATTGATCCATCTTTCCGCTCGAAAGAAATGCGACAGAAGGATTAATTTAAAGTGAGGAACAAAATACCAAACTAGCTCAAACTATTGTCTGTATTTCAATTTTAAAAACGACGCGGACATCGGGTATTAACCCTAGTCCTCTTCCGAATCATAGAGATTGAATATGTATCGGAATGACAATCCTTGGGGCTCGAGTATTGTAACTGCTATACTGCCAATACCGCGTAAATAATGGATTATTCCATTTTGAAAGATAGGAAAAGATACAACTTGCTGTCAGTGAAAAACTAAAAGAAGGCAAAATGGAAGTGATTGATGGCTGTTTCAGTGAAATGGAAAAAGTTGTCAATTTAAAATCTTTTCATTTCTACCTCTTTATGTTTTAAACCAACGAAGAGTATTCATACTTATAATTGTTCTTTTATAATAATTTAACGTTGTTAAAGCTCAAATATTTAACGATGCTATAGGGGAGATTTTACAGATATTTTATTGCAGAACTCACTAAGAGCTTACTCAATCATTAACTTAAGAATTAGGATTCACTAGCAATATAACCCGGCGTTGCTCAGGTGTAATGAAAGCTTTAAAACTAATCCATGGTCCTGGAGCTCAGACTCTTTGGACGTTGGCATGAAAGACTAAAAAAGCAATAGTTGTTTCCAGTTAAAGCGAAACCGTACACCGAAAGAAAAATGAATGGATATAAGTCAAATTTTGATTTCCTGGTATCGATATCAAATAAGATTTTTTCGTCGTAAACTGAATTTGTCCTCTGAGTAAATGGTATCATGAGTGAGACTAAGAACTACAATTATATCTACTTAGAGCCAAACTCGAAGCAAAAACTAAAGTAAAAGGGCTGAAAAAAATACAGACATACAGGCAGATAAACAGACTCACACACAGATATCTTGCCTTTTATATTATCGATTTTCTGCACTATTGTAAGAACTGCAACCTTGAAATTTCTAAATATTGTTTCTTATGTCTTTGTCTATGAGTGTATCAAATTTGATTAAAATCGGACCACTCCTTCTATAACCCGATTTTTTTTATTATTGATTTTCGATATTTATCGGGTGCACCTCGACACAAAACCTAGCTAAGAACCCTCGCAGAGGATTATAGTACAACTGTGTAAATTTTCAAGAAAACCGGTTCAGCCGTTTTGGAGTCTATAGGTAATGGACACACACATACAAAGACAAAGTTTCATTTATAAATAAGTTTAGGTCAGGAAATTCAAACAGAAAAATCACGAATGATTCACAGATTAAAACTAGTATACATAGGTTTTTATCATTCACTGTCATAATTCCAATAACATACTAGATATACATTTTTTTCTCGTCACAACTGCATCCTGGAAAAAATAAGTTCATAAACACTTTTCTCGTAAAGCAACGTACAGTTTGACATCAGGAAGGATATCCGGCTGTAACAGTTAACAGGCCACACATAAAAGTTTCTGACATGGTAAACTCTAAATATACTCATGATTGTTGATTCCTTTGTCCTCTTTGCTTAATAATAAATATAGGCTGAAACATTCAGCTGTGTTTGATGCCAATTTTCAACAGAAAAGCCTTGTTGGCATTTAGTAAATACAGCAAATGTCTGGTTGGATGCTTGGCATCTGTGACTAGAACCACATCCTGTCTCAAACAGGGGACACATTAGGGTATCTGGTTACCAGTGGGTGGCCGAAACTGCCTCTCATATGTCAACACTTTCCTGTTTTTCTTGTACTCTTACGTAATAGGGAATCGTCAGATGGTCGACATATTAATAGTCATTATATATTGACTTGATTAATTCAGTCATTACATATATATTGGGGTACTGAAAAGAACTCAGCCTCAACCTCATCCAGAACCCTGACGAAACAACTTTTTTTACCTTTTTCTTAAGTTAATTTTTATTTTGTTCTTGGTGTAGAAATGTTTAACATCCTTTTTCACTTAGCTGATCCCCATAATTTCGTAGAGGAACACTTTTGTGATCATTCCGTCCACTCTTCAGGAGGTATCAGCAATTGACTGCCGATTTATTCATTTTCATTATTTTTATGTTAAGTTAAAAAATAATAATTTACGCGCTTTTTTATTGATGTTAAGATGATGTTTTCTTTATTGTGTGCGTGTATGTTTGTGTGTACGTCTGTGCATGTGTGTGTACACGCCTGTGTATGTGTGCACGTGTAGAATGTCGTAGCTATTTATACTTTTCATCTTTTTCTCTATTCCTTTTCGTTCTTTTTTTCTCTCCTAGGTTATTCCTAAAATCCTTTTACTCTTTAAATTCGTTAAGTGAACATAAATGCAGTGCAAATGGAATTGCAAGAAATATTGATAGTTAAATTGAAAAAATATTCATACTTATTGACTTCCAAGGAATATTTATGGCTGACATTAAATTAAATCCCTGTTTATAAATATTCAATTTTTTTTCTTTGTGGTGGGGTCACTAACAGGTGCTACCACCCTTTGGTCAAGGTGGACCTGGTAACAATAAATATTAAGAAGTAGTTCCCAGTTTAACAAAACCCTAAATCACTCGATTTGAGCTTTGTTAACGGATGTTGTTAAATTATGGGTAGATCAATGCTTTTTTGTTCATAGCTCAGATCTGATATACAGGTGTCCCAAAAAATGTATACACATTTTAAATAATTATAAACTTGGTGTTTATTATTTAAAAAACACCAATAAAAAAATAAAAATAAAAATAAAAATATTTACAAGTATCATTTGATTGTTTTTTTCACTGCATTTTGACTATATTTTAAATAATTTTAAATAGCCAATAAATAAACTGTTTATGTTTATTTTGTAGATTCAATCCCTGAACACAATAATGACAGCCAACGTGTATATATTTTTTTGGGACACCCTATATTTATACAAAAGAATCTCTTCGTTAACCGAATGTAACTATTTCTAAAACTCATTATTTTTGCTCATGTTAGAAATGCCACGTAAATGTTACATCTCAGGCAATTTGCACATCATTACAAAGAGCCTCCATAACAACGCCAACACTAGAATCCATTGCATCAGATTTGCCTGCTTCTAGTCTTTTTTCTAGCCAAGGAATACCTACAAGGGAGAAGGTTTTTTTTTTCTCCTTCTTTTAAACAGATTGTCATCAACTCATCTAATGAGCTCTACTATCAACATATATATATATATATATATATATATATATATATATACACGTTAAGTGCCATATGTGATACACGCTTCTGCAATCATGTCTCTCTCGTTCCATGACTGACTAGGCAGAAAATTTTCCCGCAGTAGGTTGCCATTTCTTTTTGCGGTAGACTGGTTGCCAACTAAGGCTATAAAACCCAATCCTTCCTGCAATTTAAACCATAGCTAGAGGAAAAAATATTTGCGCGTAAGCGAATGTAACGAATTCAACTAGAATCTTATTCTGAGCCGACATCCTTTGTAGCACAATGCACACACACACACACACACACACACACATATATATATATATATATATATATATATATATATATATATATATATATATATATATATATATATATATATATATAAAATTATTATATTTCTAATTGATGTTGTTGCAGTAACCTAACACTAAATTTTACGGATGAGTCATTTGTTGAAAACTATATACAAAATAATGTACTATACACAAACTGAAATATTATGCTACAAAATTAAAGGTAAATATGGTCATATCACGTTGGAACACCAATTCTCGTACGAATACTGAAGTTAAGCAACTTGAAGACTGGTCAGCAAGGAAATGGGTAACCACTTGGAAATATCAGATACTGCAAGCTTGGATGATGTAATGCATAACAGCTCACACTTAGAAATCGGAGAGCTGTGTTTTAATTCAATATATTTACTTCCACGTAAATATCTTTAGAAACGGTAAGAATATTTCCTCCCCCAGTTGTGGCCTAATCAATAAGAATTGTATTAACTATTTACTATTATCACTTGAAAAAATATTGCAATCCAAAAAAATTGTTGGCTTTAAATAATGGGCACATATTAAAAAAAACAAAAACAAATTAACCAATAAATGTAAATATGAATTACTGTTACAGAGTAAAATAAATCATTGGGCAAGCTACAAGTACTAGATGAATTGCGGGATATGCAATGATTTTATAAACTCTACAAACGATGTACAAAGTTTTACAACACAAAAAGTAACTAGACCTGGGTACGATGATAAACTACATCCGGCAGCAAGGCCTCTAATCAGGAGATTGGAGGTTTTGAGGAACTTGGAACTACCTCTTAACTTTTGCTGTTTCCTGGTTCACGATACCCAGGGTGGTAGCACCTGTTTGAGCCCCAGGTATGGGGAATTCTCAAACATTATAAAAGTATTAAAATACTAGCAATACATTTTTATATAAAGAAATACCAAAAATATAATTTTCAAGTAGAATTAGCAACAATATAATGTTTTCAAGGAGAATTAGCAACAGTACATTTCCCCCCCAAAGTAGAATTAGCAACAGTACATTTCCCCCCAAAGTAGAATTAGCAACAGTACATTTCCCCCCCCCCCCAAAGTAGAATTAGCAACAGTGTGTCCCCCCAAAGTAGAATTAGCAACGGTGCATCCCCCTCCCCCGAGGTAGAATTAGCAACGGTACATTTCCCCACCACGTAGAATTAGCAACAATACACACCCCGTATGATTAGCAGCGGCACATTTCCCCTCAGTAGAATTAGAAACGACACATTCCCACAGCAGAATTAGCAACGATACATTTTCCCAAGTAGTGTTGGCAACAGTACACCCCCCCCCCCCAAGTAGAATTAGCAACATTTTCTCCCAAGTAGAATTAGTAACAATACATTTGCCCCAAAATAGAATTAGCAACAATACAATTTTTAAGTAGAATTACCAACAATATATTTCATCTATAGTCGAAGCCATAAAAATATATTCGGCATTTAATAAATCATACAAGTTGATATGCCGCTAAACAAAATCAACCAACCAACCACACAAAAACTCTTGTTTTAAATGATTATTGTATTGTACATTCTTATTGCGTGATTTTACATTTCTAGCTAATCTGAGCCTATTTCCAAATAATAATTCAAATTAAGTACGATAAATATAGAAAAATTAGTTGAAATTGCACACACACTCACACGTGTTGACGATGTCTTCCTTGGCACGTATCTTCCCTGCTGTTTGCCATTTAGGCTTTCCAATGTGCTGGGTGTTTCCACTTAGTTTCTTCACATTAGCATAACTTTTACGGTCATTACCTGAAAATTAATTGAAGTATTTTTATTATTATTCTTATTATTATGGAAGATATACTATCCAAATTTATATATCAGACGGTTAGTGGTTTTAAACGAACGACAAAGTGTAAAAAATGTTAAATCCTCTTAAGTAATACGTTTTGTCTCTGGAAGAAACTTCTTCAGATTAATAATGGTTTTGTTCAGAAAGTGATTCTTATCTATATAGAGTGGAGAAGAAGCCCAACAAACGCCGGTTATAGTTTAACATTGAAAAGGTTAAAGATACAGAGACGCTCAGTTTTCAATGTTTGGCGTTTGGTGTATCTAGATGTATAATTTAGCCGATTCCTGAAAAAGTAAAATGCATAAATTCACTTTTATATGTTTAGATTTTATTACAGTTTCAATCGTCGCTTTTTAAAACAATGAATATTGCCAAAATGGAAAGGTAGTTAAAAAAAAAAAAAGTAGTGTCATACGAAAAAAAAAAACATGTTTATTTAGATTCTTGACGAGCTGGAAACTGGTATTAAAATGAAGTAAATTCAGTTCTTTTCCAAATGTCAGGTTTATTTAAAAGAAAAAAAAACAGCATGGCCAAAGATGCAATTCAAAAGCTGAGTAGAGTATTAAGAGTCAGGAAAATTTCGTTGGAAACAAAATAAATAGTCCTGGTTGTTTGTCCTTCAATATGGCAGCGAATACCTCATCAAAGATGACGGAAAGACTTGAAGCAACCGAAGTGTTTTTCTACAGAAGGATGCTCAAGATATCATGGACCGAATATGTTAGCAACGACGAGATTTGGAAAGGACAGAAACGAAAACGAAACTGATACTTAATATCAGCTCACATGTTCGGTCCATGGTACCCTTAGCATTCTTCTATACAACCACATTTTTGTTGCTTCGATTCTCTCCTTCATCTATTCGTTGCCATACAGGAGGTTAGATATCACATAACAGTACAGTACTCTTTTCTTTGTTTCCAACAAAATGTTCCTGTCTCACAATATTCGACTCTGCTTCTGGAATGCGTCCTTGGCTATGCCAATGCAACTTCGGATCTCAATGTCACACTTTCCGTTCGTCTGTTAGAACATTTCCCTGGTATTTAAATTTCTGTACCTGATTTATTTCAGTATCAATCAGTTAAGTGCCATACGTTAATGTCTCGAAAGAGACATTACTAACTGGGCAGAAGATTATCCCGCAGTAGGTTGCCATTGCTTTCTGCGGTAGACTGGTTGCCAGCCAAGGCTATAGAACCCAATCTGCCCTGTTATTTAACCCATAACTGGAAGGAATAGACGGATTAATACCTTTCCCAAGAGTATTTGCGCGTAAGTGAATGCAATGAATTCAACTGGAATTCGAACTCGGCTCCCCGATTTCTCGTTCCTAGCCGATATCCACAACGCACATTTCAGTATTCTCAACCTATAATTGGCATTTTTGACTCCTTTTTTTACTTTTTTTTTTTAATCATTTCACCCCGAGCAAGGCAGTACTGCCACTGATGCGCAGGGGGCTACGTAAGAGTGAAAAGATTGGAAAAGAGAAAGTCGGAAACCACATCCTAAACAGGGAACAAGGGATGAGCCTCTAAACCTGTTCAATAGACGTGGGTGGAGTGTGAACCGGTCGATAGTTCTGTCTATCTACTCCAATACTGAATGAAAATGCGTTCAGTCTTTTTGTAGTTTATATTTAATATTTAATTTCGCTTTTTTAGCTACCATCTGTAGGAGGCCCTGTAGTCTCCTTTCAGTGTCTGCTATTAGAACTGTCATCTGTGTATCTTATTTTGTTAAACTTGCCGCCAATGACAAATACTGGCAGGATTTTTAACTCTTTCAGGACAGTCAGGTGTCACGTAACTAGTTTTGTCCGTAGAACTCACATCACATCTTCTGAAGGCGTAGCAGCATTCTTGTGTTTACGATAAAATATCTTAAGAGAGCCTATCCAAGACCTCCTATATATTAACCAAGGCCTATCCTATGATTAAAGTTGACGTGCTGACGTCACACTTAGTAGAGTTCTGTTTTATACGGAGTCCGTTAGCGTTGACTTATTTTCACAACCAAATATGCCTTCTTCTTGTCAACAATGATGTTTATATTTTCTTATTGTTTTCTTAATTTTATTTAAAATTAATAAAACCAGCATAAATCAAAACATGTCTTTCTTTTTTTTTCTTGTTACATTTTAAAAAGTTTTAAAATCTTTATTAAAAAATAACGACTTTGTGATTATCAGCATTGTCATGAAGGCGGCTACGATTCATGACTCTACTAACGTGACGTCACATTTCATTTGCTTAGACCTTGGTTAATATACAGGAGGTCTTGGCCCATCCCAATTCAAATTGGTCTGGAATTCAGAATTCTTCTTAAGGCACTGCTCTGCTTTTCATCTATGACTGAGAACTGAAGAAAGATGAACTCCTGCCTTTTCCAGAAGTATTAGTGCTAAGTGAACGGAATAGGCTCCGTTTAAAATTGAATTCATTCCGCCGATGGCACTTACGGTAATGGTTAACAAGCTTGTCTCGCTAAAATTATAACAATTGAGTAGTTAGCTCGATCCTCACTTGGTGCTCCATATCTTCGGCCTTTTTCCTTTCTGCTAACCGTCAGTCAGGATCAAAGTGTAGAATCTGTTATCAGATACTCACTGCCTGCTCGCCGGCCGGATTTGGAAGCAATGGCCAGCTAAGACTAGCTTCGTACCCAGTTACGGCGGGGACGGGGACTGGGTAATCCGAGTGTTCGCACCCGGGGTCCCAACCTTAAAAACTCCGACTTTGTGTCATATCTCGCCTCAGTGAGGGAGGACGGGTAAATACCCCATCATACTTTCTTCCTTTTGGCATATTTGAACTCAGCTTAGAAAAAAATCAGACCTTGTGTCACAACGAAACGGTGCTTAGAAAATCAACTCTTTTCTACTCGCCTTTCTCTCCTCCCTCTATTTTCCTTCTCTCTTCTCCTTTGGTTATATATATATATATATATACTGTAATAGTTTTTACAATGGTTTATAAATTCATAGTATCACTACACATAAATTTTTGGGTTTCGAAGCTAGCTTTATATGTGGACTGCTTCATCTTCAGGTGATTTTTTTTTTTTTCAAATAACGCTCTACATTTGTATCTAGCACTCTTTATAAAAGTAAATGCATGAACAAAAGGTAAAAAAAACCTACGAGTTCTACAACTTAGTTACAATACTATATATATATATATATATATATATATATATATATATATATTGTGTGTGTACGCGGGCACAAACAGCGAAGGTATTTATTCCTTGCAGCCTTGCAACTGAATTCACCTTTGGTGTCGGGTAAAATCCAGCTGAGGCATTCACTCACTCACTCACTTGCTTTGTGTCTAACATTCATAATAATCTTTTCTTTTTTTTTTTTTTTACTTTTGTATTCTTTCTTTCTTGAAGCATTAGGCTCTTGTGTGTGCCCATAAAGATGTGAAAGCCATTAAGTGACCAAGACACTGTTTATACTTTGCTGACTCTCTTGCTGACACCTTGCTTAAATCTCTTTCGAATGTCACTGAGTGCACACGTCTATTACTCCCATTCAGACAAGTCCGGGACAGAATCTACTGACTCGGGCACCTGCTGCGTTTTAAACACATTCATCGGTTTGCTTGTTAAATTTAAGAGCTCTGTTGATAGTTGCTCAAAACACCTATTTTCATTTTAAATGCCCGCGGGGTTAGTTTCTTAGCTGTATTTTAGGCATTTACGTTGAAGGGTCCTTGCGGATTTCATATATATTAGACAACGTGGGTGGAAGGCATTTTGAAACGCTTGGAAAAATGGGTACCCTTTTCTTTTTTTTTTTTTCAAGATAATACATTTACCTCTATATCCACGGTTTCAGCTACCGCTGTCAACTGTAAAAACAGTCTTTTCAGTTATGATAAAGACTGTTGTATATTTTGGTGCAGTAGATATCGGCTCAGAATGAGAAATGGGAGAGTCGAGTTCGAATTCCAATTGAGTTTCTCGCATTCACTTACGCACAAATACCCTTAGGAAAGGTATTAATCCGTCTCTTCCCTCCAGTTATGGGTTAAATGATAGGACCAATTTGGTTCTATAGCCTTGGCTGGCAACCAGTTTACCGCAGAAAGCAATGGCAATCTACTGCGGGATAATCTTCTGACCAGTCAGTCATGTCTCTTTCGAGACATGATCGCCAAAAGTGTGTATCACGTATGGCACTTAACTGATTGCTGGTAAAAACAAAAAAAACAAACTTTTTTTTCCCTCACAATAATGTATTGCTTGTAATGTTTTTCCCCCTTTATAAAAATGGTACCTTTTTTTATTTCTTACAAAAATTGTGTTGCTGGTAATACTTTTGCTATAAAAATGTATTGCTGGCACCTTGACTATAAAAAATGTTTTTCTACACTTTCATAGATTTTTTTTTTTTTTATCCCAGTTCACGGGTTCGCTATTTGCCAATATCAGGAACCCTAACAGGTGCTACCCCCCGGGTCAGGGTGAACTTGAGAATAACAACAATTAAGAAGTGCTTCTACGCTTCTCAAAACCTCTTGATCAGAGGAATTGCTGCTGGATATAGATTATCGTTACAACTTGGGTGTCCTGTTCTGTTATCCATTCTACAAAAATTCATGAAGTAAATTACTTGTTTTCCCCACTTATTTTTTCTTTGTCGCACTTACCGCCAATATATCATGTCAGTGTTAAGTTTTCTTTCCTCATTATGTTTCACAGAAATTTAAAAGTCCCTTGTTGATTTTAAATATGTTTCCATGTGATATTTTTTGGCTAGAACCACCAATTCTCTTCTCCGATAGAATCTTTTATCCGTGGCTTCATTTTACAAATCTGTATTGTCATGTGAAAATTCTTAATGCCATTCACAAGGTTTAAGTTTCATTGTCAGCGACAGCGGTCATGGGCAATTCATAGCGCCTGAGAAAAGCAAAGACAATTTCATTAGTTCTTGGTAAATTTCTTAGGAAAAGAAAATACGATGAACAGTAGAAAATATATTTTGTGGAAAAAATTATTCCGTGTGATTGCTTTTCCAGAGAATAGAAACATTGTTTTCTTTCTTTCCGGACATTAATAATAAAAGAGAAACAGTCGTCTTGTCCCAAACGGTGATTGTTCCGGTTAAATGCATATAACAGAAAAAGAAAAATGGCAGACATTTCCTTTCTGCGTTACGTAAAAATCTTTCTTTTGCATACCAAATTTGAAGACTACATGTGAAATAATCTCCTGTCTAGCGAGAGCAGACTAATTAACATTTTTCAATTAGATACGAGCGGTTACTGAAAAGTTCTCAGCCACAAAGAAAACGAGATTTAAAAGAAAATTTTTGGTTAATCATTTCGGAAGATTTTGTGAAGTAGATCAAGCTGAGAAGAATATCGCACACACACACACACATATATGCATGTAGGTCATATTCAACGAAATATTTTTAAAGAAAGTTTGCTCTATATATATATATATATATATATATATATATATATATATATAATCATCTGCAGACAGATCAGCTCATCAGTACGGTTAGACATCCGATTGCTTTTAACCCAGGATTGAAAACCGACCGAATTGGCGTCAGTCGGCGATTCTACCTCTAAGCTATGGGCGCTCGGTAGAAGGAAGCAAATTTTTAGCGTATGACAATGTGTGGTCCAACTATATACCCTACTCAGACAAAATTATTCTCGTTAAAATTTAAATAATTACAATCTTTCATTTATAAATTATACTCCAACTTAATAACAATTATTTTACTAAAATAAATGACCCACACAATACTGAATTGTTTTTTTTTAACTACAATATACCTAAGTATACCATAATTATTTAATCCTTATTCTAACCTAAAAATTCCAGCCTCTTTACCTTGAGGTAATAAAAGTCAAAAAAAAAATCCTATTATGTATATATATATATATATGTTAAAAATTGTCTACTCATTTAAAAAAAATTATATGGTCCCACTATGTATCATATCCAGACAAAATTGAAAGGTGTCATGTCTAAACACCAGGCCATTCTGCTTACTTTCACGACCCAGATTTTAAATTTTAGATTAGTTACCTAATTCTCATTTTTAATTGACACACCTAAAGCATTTTCTCTACCACTCCCTAATTTTCTAAATAACCATGAATTTATCTTATATTTTAAAAATTAATCATTTTCATCATTTATTTTAACATATTACCTGAAGAAGAGCAGTATTGTTCTGAAACATAGAAATCTTTGTGTAGTAATATAATGCTTTTATAAACCATTGTAATAACAAAATTACAATATATATATATATGTGTGTGTGTGTAGTAAACTTTCTGGTGTGTGTGGGTATATATATATATATATATATATATATATATATATATATATATAAAGAGAGAGAACTTTCTATTTTGCGTTATATATATATAAATGATAAACCCGTAAAAACGCTAAGAATAATAATAAAAAAATTATTTAATTAATATAAAATATTAAATAGATAAGTATAAAATGCTCAATGGATATTATCCAGAGCAACATGAAATATTGAGAGGAAAACTCAACACATAATTAAACGGTTATAATCCAGAATTTATTTCTGCAGTTACACACTGCTTTGTCAAAAAACAAAAATCAAATGTTTCATTAGACAAAATAAGCACACACAGACATATATTTGTAAGAGGCCATATATGCACACAATAATAAAAGAAAATGTAATATATATATATAGTCTGCCTCCGCCTATAGCTCATGGGTAGAATCGCCAATTGCCGCCAATTCGGTCAAGTTTTAATCCTGGGTAAAATGCAATCGGATGTCTAACCATACTGATGAACTGTGATACAGATCTGTCTGTATATATAATCAAATTTTCTTGTTTATATGTATACAGGGTGTTCATAAAATCCGTGTGCACTTTTAAAAATTATAACTTTATTTGTATTTGTGATAGAAATAATCTGTCTGTAAAAAAATTATAACTTTATTTGTATTTGTGATAGAAATAATCTGTCTGTAAAAATGATCTTGAACAACTAAACAGTGTTTCAACAAGATGGAGCTCCTTGTCACTTTGCTCTGCGTTTTAGACAGTTTTTAAATCAAGAATTTCCTAACAGATGAATCGGAAGGGGTGGACCATTTTATTGGTCTCCATGTTCGCCAGATTTGACTCCATTAAAGTTTTTTATGGGGACATGTAAAAACAGTTGTGTATGCAACGAAACCTAGTCTATTAAAAGATTTGAAAGCTGAAATAACAAATGTGATTTCAAGCATTACTGTAGATCTGTGAACTTCAAAATTGTATTACTCTTTATATTGCTAATGATGGAGGACATGTGGAAACTTAAATAAAATTTCAATAAAACCTTAAAAAATATATATTTATTTCTTTATAATCTTTTTTATAAATTATTTCTATCGCAAACGTAAATAAAGTTATAAACTTTTTAAAATGCACACGAACTTTATGGACACTCTGTAATAAATACACACACACACACACACATATATATATATATATATATATATATATATAAGCGTACACATTTCTTTGTTCATTCCATTTAGGTACGTGGATGTGCGTTGTAGTGCAGTGCGTATCAGTTCGAAATAAGAATGCGGAGTTCGAATTCCTGTTGAATTCGTGGCATTCACTTATGCGTAAATACTCTCGGAAAAGGTATTAATCCATCTGTTCTCTCTCTAACTATGGGTTCTTGTAGCCCTGGTTGGCAACCAGTCTACCGCGGAAAGAAACAGTAACCTAATACGGGAAAATCTTTTGCCCAGTCAGTCATGGATCGAAAGAGACATGATCACCCAAGCATGTATCACGTATGGCACTTAACTGACTGATATGAATATATGAGCTATACAGCTTTGTTGAATTTGAATCAAAGCTGAAAAAAAGAAAGGAAGAATATTGTGCGAAAATTAGACGAGAGGAAGACATATTTGCTGTAAAAAAAATCCTTCAAAACTTCAAATCTTTTCGATTTTTCTTTCTTTTAACTACCGGTACAAGTCGGAAAAGCAGCCACCACCCTATCATAAAGTTATATATGTTTTAAATAACCTCGCGCCAAGAGGCAGACATTTTTTTTTCCGTCTATATTTTTCCATTTTTAAGTCAGACACTAAATCATTGATTGACATTTCATCATTTACAAATTTACAATTGATGAGATTAAAAAAATAAATTTATTTTATTCGATTTTTATTTTATTACTAGTTACACGTCACGTACGATATTTCTTTTTCGGAAACGCGAAACAAGATGTATTCTAAATTTACGCAAAAGGCATCTGTATGTATTACTATATATATATATATATATATATATATATAATGTGTGTGTATGCGCGTGTATGTATATGTGTGTGCGTATATATACGTGTATATATGTGTGTGTATGCGCGTGTATGTATATGTGTGTGCGTATATATATGTATATATGTGTGTGTATGCGCGTGTATGTATATGTGTGTGCGTATATGTATGTATATGTGTGTGCGTATATATATATATGTATATATGTGTGTGTATGCGCGTGTATATATATGTGTGTGTATGCGTATATATATGTGTATATATGTGTGTGTATGCGCGTGTATGTATATGTGTGTGCGTATATATATGTGTGTATATATGCGTGTGTATATATATATATATATATATATATATATATACATATATGCGTGTGTGTATGTATATGTGTGTATGTATATATATACATATATGCGTGTGTGTATGTATATGTGTGTATGTATATGTATACATATATGCGTGTGTGTATGTATATGTGTGTATGTATATATATACATATATGCGTGTGTGTATGTATATGTGTGTATGTATATATATATACATATATGCGTGTGTGCGTATATATATATATATATATATATACATACATATACATATGGGTGTGTATGTATATATATATATATATGTGTGTGTGCGCACACACACATATATATATATATATATATTTATATATAAGTATGAGCTTTTGACAAACAAGGTATTATTGTTAGGTTTTTTATATCAGTTTTCATTACTTATGATTTTTTTACTTTGCAGAACACAAATTATATAGAAATTGTCCAAATGTTTTGTGTTTCCGAGCGCTTTCGTTTATATTTTTACCCTTTATCAAAGGTGAATTTGATTTTACGTGTAGCTGAATATGTGTAGAATTTATATATATATATATAGAGAGAGAGAGAGAGTTCAAAGTAAATCAATTAATTGTTAATTAATTGTTGCACACACACACACATATATATATATATATATAAGATAAAATAAAGAACAAATAAAGAAACCTTCAATTTTATTTGAATATTTAATGCTTTGTTAGAAACCTTTTAATAAATAAAGCATTCCTTGTTCCAGTGTCATTAACGAAGACGCGTTATTCTTGATTCTAGATTCATTCTGCTGCGTATCTTAATTTACGATCGTAAGAGTTTTTTTCCCCATTTATCAGTTGTGCGACTCCTTTGCATTTCTTGTTTCCCTGTCATCTATAAGGACTTTGAATATGTTCTCGCTGTTTTTCAACAGATGGTTTTCTCAGAACTGCGTGGATGTAGTCTGAGATGGTAACCCATCTATAAGGAAGTACTATAAACAAGCTTAAAATTCAGTGTATATAATTTCGCCGAAGTGTAGACAACTTTGTTTTTCATATCGTTAAATATGTCGAATTTTGTGCCAAAGAAATAGTATTTGCGGGGAATTTTACTGCACTAATTAATTCAAACGTAATGTGAAGCTGAAACACACGTAATTCTTGTTGAGATTTACGGCGACCATGCTCTGTCGGAAACAATATGCAGAGATTGGTTTAGACGCTTCAAAAATAATGATTTTGAAGATAAAGAACGCTATGGCGCACCGAGAAACTTTGAAAGCGAAACATTGAAGGCATTACTTCATGAAGACTCATGTCAATTTTCAGAATCATTATGTGTTGATTGCACAACAGTTTGTAAACTTTTGAAATCATTAGGAATGATTCAAAAGCATGGACATTAGCTGCCGTACGAATTGAAGCCGAGAGTCGTCGAATGGCGTCTTGTCAAGTGTGAACGGCGATGAAAAGTGGATACTATACATTAACCATAAGCGTAGAAAATTGTGGGTTAAGCCCGGTAATGCATCAACATCGGCAGCAAAACAGAATAACCATGGTTCGATGCTTCTGATCTGCATTTGGTGGGATCAGCTGGGTGTAGTCTATGACGAGCTGCTGAAATCGACCGAAACCATCACGAAAGATCGCTATCGACTACAGATGATGGGTTTGAGCCGAGCTTTAAAGAAAAACGGCCGCTACATGTGCAGAGAAACGGCAAAGTGATTTTGTAACATGAAAACGCTACGGTACATGTTGCAAAACGGGTAAAATCCTATTTGGAAACGCGTAAATGGGAAGTCCTAACCCCACCAGCGGTATTCACTAGACATTGCCCCGATTGTTCCGATTAATAGCACATGGCCTGGCTGAGTAGCACTTTATTCTTATGAAGATGACAAAAAATAGTTCGGCTCGTGGTTAGCCTCAAACGACATGTCTTTTTTTCCGACGTTCAATTGAAATGCTGATTAAACGATGGGAAACGTAGTGGTTATTGATGGTTAATACTTTTAGTGACATATCTCTACTAAGTTTTTTGAAAATAAAGCATTGCTTTTTATGAAAAGTCAGCTAGAAATTATTCAAGATCCTAATACAATCTTTAAAAATTGTAAATGCAGCTTCAATCGCCATCTTCCGTCTTCCTAAAATCTGTTCTTTTATTCCCCCCTTCTCGTTCATTCTATTTTAGTGACTTTTTGCGCCTTAGTGACATGATCACCTAACTTGGGGTGAATTGATAACAAAATAGAAGTTTAATTTTTTTTGACTCGCGACTGTATGAGCGGAAAAGAAAGATTATTGTAAGAATATTTTTGGTTGGAAAGACATGTTTTGCTTTTTTTAAAATCTCGTCAAATAAAATCTTTTTCACTGTAGCTCTAACACAATTCCATGCGCCGATGGCTTAGGGACTAGAGACTCCGACTGACACCAAATCGGTCGAGTTTCGATCCCGGCTAGAAGCAAGTGGATATGTCTAGCCACACTGATGAGCTGTGATACCGCGAAACAGGCTTGTATGTGGCTGACTAATATATATATATATATATATATATATATATATATATATATATATATATATAGTTAGAATTTGTACATCAGTCACTCTCCAATAAGTGTTTCATTTAAAGTGATTGACAACGTACTTCTTTAAGGATGTGCGTTGTGGTACAGTGGATAAAACGAGAAACCGGGGAGCCGAGTTCAAATTCCAGTTGAATCCATTGTATTCACTTACGCGCAAATACCCTTGGGAAAGGTATTAATCCGTCTCTTCCTTCCAGTTATGGGTTAAATAGCAGGACAGATTGGGTTCTGTAGCCTTGGTCGGCAACCAGTCTACCGCAGAAAGCAATGGCAACCTACTGCGGGATAATCTTGTGCCCAGTGTATCACGTATGGCACTTAACTGACTAACACAATTTGCAAACCAGCCGGTCACCCTTACCATACCTACCTAGTTTTGTCAGTTGGAAATAACCTCACCAAAATCAAAAGATATTATTTTCTATGTTCGTATTTGTTTTTTTTTTCTTTTTCATAATTTATACAGTCAGACACTAAATCATTATTTTACTATTTACAGTTGGTGAGGTTAAAACTTTATTTATTGTATTCATTGTTTGTTTAATGATATTCATATATAAAAAAGTATATTTCCTTCATATATTTTTTTAAAACTTTACTTAAGCCTATTAGTCAATTTGGACTTGGCTTTGGTATACCAGGCCTTCTGTTTATAAATCCTCGCCAACTCCTCGCCAACTACTAAATTAACGACCGCTTTAAGTCGCAAAAGAATGTCAGGAGATGTCAGAAAGATCTTGGTTAAACTAAGAGGCTGTCATATAGAAAGAAAAATCTGGTTCTTATTTTATCACTGGTAGGAGGTGAAGCGCATGTTTCCTTGTTATTATTATTATTATTATTATTATTATTATTATTATTGCTGCTACTACTACTGTTAAGGAGGAGGAGGAGATATTTTCAGATAAAACGTCAAACGATAAAGGATTACTTTTAAGCTGTTAATTACGTTGAAGAATCAGGTGATAGCTATTTTTCTTTTTTTTTTTTTTTTTTTTTTTTTTTTTGAACGAGGTGTGCTTTTCTTTTGGTTTTTCTTTTCATCTCGAAAGTGCAGTTGTATGGTAACGAACAGACTAGTGTCTTCAAAAAGAACTCTGAGCTCACAATATGAACTGTTAAAGCAAATTTTTCCAGTGTCTAAACAGATACAGTCCATTTTCTTTTCTTTTTTTTTTTTCGAATAAGATTTCAGTCTAGTATCATTTTCAGAATCTCTGACATGTTCTTTCTTTGATTTTGATATGATCTCTTTTCCGCGTATCAGAGTTCGAATTCCTGTCAAGTTCGTTACAGTCACCAAAGTTAAGCAAACGTCGTACTTAGTCAGTACCTCAATGAGTAACTATTTGAGAATGCCATGTGTTCTAAGCGTTAGTGGGTGTTGTAATGGATATTGTTAATCGGAAAGTGCAGTTCCAATTCCGCTTGGGTTCGCTATGTTCACTCACGCGTAAATACCATTAAGAAAGACATGTATCGTTCTCTTCTCTCCCCAAGCTATGGGGAAATTAGTAAAATTTGTATTGCTAAAGTATTATCTCTTCAAAAAGTTCTTACAATCTAAAAATATTTTCTGATTTTAAATAACTTGAATAGAATTAATAATGGTATCAATCAATTCCTAAATCAAGTCGTAAGAACACATTTCGCAGGACATTTAAAGTACCAAACAACGCAGACTTCTGAAGCGATGAGGGAATACTAGGTTGTATTCCAACTTCCTCAATGTAATTTCGGTGGCACAAAACCCAGCGCCCAATAATTTGGACAAATAGTGCCAAGAAGTTTCTATTATGGGAATTTATAGTGAAACATCCTGCCATCCCCGAGAATAGAATGCTCTACTTTATAAAAGACGGTAACGAGCGGTACGAGTAGTGGGGGGGGGTCTTAGGCGAAGGCATTCACTATTCGATAGTCGATTCCGCTCCAATCCGTGTATGATTGTTAATTGTACCTTAGTACACTAAATCTGTATTTCTTATTCCTGGTGTGGAGTTCCATTCTTCAACTGATCCTTTTATACTCTATTCCTTTTCGGGATATATCAGAATTCAAATCCGATAATCCGGATTTTTCTTGAGCTTGACAATGTCTTTGATCTCGATATTATGGTCAATCAGGAACCGGTGGTCTCAAGAATTTGGACATTAGCAACCTACAATAATTTATTCTTTTTCCAGTTATCATTGTTATCCAAGAAGTAACCTTGTCAGGTCGCTAGTTGGTCGAAATGAGACTCTTAAGGACACCTGACCCAGTGGATATAGACGTTGGTTAGTTACTGTGACTTGATCCAAAGAGTTGTGAGTTCAATACCGGGCTATAGCATTGGTGAACAAATAACTTACAGGGTTAGAGGGAGATAACTCATGACTACCAAAAAGAGGCACTACTACGCAAGGAATGAAGATCATATTTTTTTTAATCATATCGCCCCGAGCAAGGCGGTAACGCCACTGATGTGCAGGGGGCTACGTCACAGTGAAAAGATTAGAGGAGAGAAAGCCGGAAACCACATTTTAAAAAAGGAACAAGGGATGAGCCTCTACACCTGTTCAATAGACATGGGTGGAGTGTGAATCGGGCGATAGTTTAGACTATCTACTCCAATTGAAAAAAAAAAGTGAAAAGATTGGAAAAGAGAAAGCCGGAAACTACATTCTTAACACCTAAAGAAGGCCGGAGCGTACAACGGCCGAAACGTCGTACAAATGGCAACAAAGATGAGGACAATAGTCCGAATAATGTAAATAATGTAAATTCTACCTCATCTAAAAAATATAGACGAATATTTTATTGTTTTATTACCTATTTCAAGGATTGAACTCCAGATCAATAGAAGTATTTTTGTGAAGTTTTGCAGATGTGCGTTGTGGTGCAGTAAATATCGGCTCTGTACAAGAAATCGAAGAGTCGAGTTCGAATTTCAGTTGAAATCATTGTATTAACTTATACGCAAATACTATTGGGAAAGGTATTAAATCGTCTCTTCTCTCCAGCTATGGATTAAATAACAAAATAGTTTGGGTTCTAGAACCTTGGTTGGCAACCAGTCTACAGCAGAAAATAATGGCAACCTACTGCGGGAAAATCTTTCGAGACATGATAGCTCCAGCGTGTATCACGTATGGCACTGAATTTTCATAGGTATAAGATTTCGACCAGTAGTGTAATCTTTGCTTAATTTTATATTTTTATCATTTCATTCCAAATAAGTCAAGATACTGTGACGCAAGCGGTTACTGAGTATTAGAGAATTTGAGAAAAATATACTATTAAGGAGAAAAGAGAATAAATGAATACGAATTAAGAAAACCGAAGTTAACGAAGTTAAGTTGCATTTAAATTTTTTGAAATCAAATTTGACAGGAAGGTAGGAAGCTGGAAGAGAGTTCCACAAGAAAGAAATGCGATAGCAAAAAAAACAAAAAAAAACTGTTCTAGCCAATTTAACTGTAAGCCGATGAGACCTTTCCGCCAATCTCGTACTGCGCTTATATTCATAACGCCTAGGTAAATTGCATCAGAACAATTACCATGAAAGTATTTATCAAGAAGACACAAGAAAGCTACCTTATGGCCGTGAGAAATTGACTGAAGCCAAAATACCAGGTTAAGATCATTAACATTGCAGATTCTTTGTATTTTATTAAGAATGTCTAAATCTCTCTTGGGTTTAATAAATAAAAAATGAAGATATTTAAGTCTAGTTAACCTGGTAAAATTGGCAGAATTCTTCAGTATAAAAAACATGTTTTTATTTCCATGTTTTTTGGGGTTTTTTTTATAATCATATCGCCCCAATCAAGGCAGTTTACTGGTTATAGGGAGTATCAGGAAGTGAGTAACAGATGGATGAGAATACTGATGAAAGTGGAGTGGATGGAGAAATGAGCATAAGAGAGAGGATGCAAGTTAGTGAGATAGGAGATGACTATTGCTTTTACATTTTAATTCTTGGAGATTGTAGCTGTCAGGGAAGCAAGTAAACGGAAAGGAATTCCACAGGCGAGAAGTGCGTGAAAAGAAGCTGAAGGAGTAGAATTTTAGTTTATATTTTATTGGTTTCACAGTAAAAGGGTGGGATCTGGTTTCTAATCTTGTGGCTCGAGTAAATTCATATATATGAGCTAAGTTCATCGGAGCAGAAGCTGTGAAAGTATTTGTAGAAGGGACACTGGGAAGCCACATTACACTGGTGAGAAAGTGACTGTATCTGAGCTGCCCAGTCGGGATCGATCACATTACAGATTCTCCGTTGGATTTTGCCAAGGATTTTTATGTGGATAGCAGGAGCACCCGACCAGATAAGGCAGCAGTATACAATTTTGTCTTTTGTTTTGGTTATTTTTACTTATTTAAGACATGTTCACTTCAATGTTGGAGTTGCCTAAGATTTACCCAAATTTGAGTGCAGTTGTTTATTAAAAAAAGTATCGTTTATAAAGGTTCAGTCCGTGCTTTAAGTATGAACCGAAGATTTCCCCAATAGGCACAGACGTTGACCGGAAAAAAAAAGAAGACAAGAAAAAAATAAAAAAATTAATGGAATAAAAGTTGTAAGGTACATTTATTTTTTTTTTTTTTTTAAGATTGGGAAAAGATTTAACTTTGTCTTATTGGTTAGAGAGAAAAAAAGTCATTGGACAAACAAAATAATATTTGTGCAGTACGAGTCGTCCCCAACTCAACCAGAGACTTTAAAAGAGGAGGGTGGTGGTGATGATGATGATAACAATAAAAACAATGATAACAACAACAATAATAATAGCTGTTTTCGTCGGAAGATGTGCGGGTATTATTGGCGAACGTGTTTCAAATTTCGGCCTAGTCATTTGCATTCACTTTCTCACAAATAGTTTTGAGAAAGGCTTGGATCCATCTCTTCTTCCTGATCCAAAGATTGGGCTTAAATAGCAAAATAGACACAACTCTCTGACCTTGGATGTCAGCCAGTCTAGGATGTGAACAATTATGAATTAAATAATGTGGAGAAGACAATGGGGAAACTACTCCGTTTTCCCAATAATATATGCCAATTTAAAGATGAAAATAAAAAGAATCACTAAACGATTATATATTTATCGATTTTCTACTGTTAATAATGAAATATTCCGTTGTTATGGTATTAGGAAATTTCACTTGGCCCAAAAAAGGTGAGTACAATTAGATTCAGCGTTTAATGCACTGTTTCTTTTTTGTTTTGTTTTTTGTTTTTTTTAATTATTTCTTTTGATTTATATTAGCCTTCTCTTGGATACTTTTTGGTGATTTTCAAAACGGAATTCTTTATTACGTGTGACAAAAGAGTTAATTTCTAAATAAAAATTCCAAATATCTCATGCAGAAAATATAACAGACGCAGTTGCAAAATTACTTAAAGATGTCGCCATTTTTCACGGTACTTGTCATGATAGCTTTATTTGGGTACTGTTTATTTTAATAATTTGAAAAACAAAATACTTCCTTATATGCGACAGTAGAGTTGATTGTATAGATAAAAATCCTAGATTTTCCATGCATAAAATATAGCTAATGTAATTGCAAAATTATATCGGTTATTTTTTATTTTTTTTATTTTACGGTAATATAAACTAGTAAAAAAATATGACTGATATTTACGTGGTCTGGAATCTTCAAGCACAATTCTTATTAGCTATAAAATCAGTATTTTACTTCCAATATTTTCCATTGTTTACTGGGTCATATTTTATTTCTCATAGTTTTTGTATCTACCTATAAGATCAATATTTATTTGTCAGGATTTTATATTACCTATAAGATTAAGTTTTTATACCAAGTATTTTATTAGCAATATTTTCTATTTACAATAAGTAAAATATTTGTTATTACCTAAAAAGTATAAAGAAAGCACATATAACAAAAGATATTGATTGTCGTTATGTCCAATACTTATGAGCTAAGAGACGGACTGCTTCGCGCTCAAAATAATTGTACACTAAATAAAATAATATAAATCCTCCGAAACTCACTAGATTACGACAAACCCTCTGATTGGTCATAAGGGGAGCTAACTCTTTAAGTTAGGTATAACAAGTTCCATATTCGAGTTCTATTTTTAGTTGGTTGTTTTTGGTGTTTTTTGTTTTGTTGTTTTTTGTCTGAATATAATTTATGTTCAACTAGTTCTCATAAGGGGAGCTAACTCTTTAAGTTAGGTATAACAAGTTCCATATTCGTGTTCTATATTAGTTCGTTGTTTTTTGGTGTTTTTTGTTTTGTTGTTTTTTGTCTGAATATAATTTATGTTCAACTAGTTCTCATAAGGGGAGCTAACTCTTTAAGTTAGGTATAACAAGTCCCATATTCGTGTTCTATTTTTAGTTGGTTGTTTTTGTTGTTTTTTTGTCTGAATATAATTTATGTTCAACTCGTTCTCGCTAGTGTCTTGGGTTTGGCTTAAGTTTACCTCGTTCTCCTCATTGTTCTTCATTGTTTTTATACGCCAAGGAAAAAATTTCGGGCGACGAACACCTCACCTGACATCAAAGACTTTTCAAAATGGGGAGAAAAATGAGGAAATTTGGACACAATGATTTATAGCTTTCTACAATTGCTATATTTGCAGTTCTTTGGCACTGTCGGGATCTGAATCGAGCAATTTTTCACGATTTTTGACAGCATTATTTGGTTCATTTATCGTCATTAACATGGGTTTTTCTTTTATTTTTCTCCCCTTTAATTATTTTTTTATATCGTTGAAGAAAAAAAAAGTACCTTTTCGTTGATGAAAAAGAAGACTATTTCTTTTTCTTCAAGAGAAAATAAGAAAACGTAAAAAGTAAAGTTCGGATATAAAAGAGCTTAGGTTTTGGAAAGCTTTGAATGCATTTCTTTGGTTTTTGTCAAGGTTGACTCCATGTATATCGGTTTCTTTTATTTGTACTGCCTAGGCAGAGTGGAAGTGTGATTTAACAATGTGTTTTTCTCCTCTCTGTGGAAGTTTGTTTTTATTTTTTCGAAAGGGTGAAAATGCGTCTACAAAAATTCGAACTTCTAACGAATAGAGATCTCACGGTTTTTTAATGACTGGTTTAGACTGATATTTATACAAATTTTCAGTATATGGTGCACTATAATACATACATATCTTCCAGCGAATATACCGTTCAATTTTATACCGATCTTGCTATACTTCTGGTGTCAAAACTAGACAAGATACGAAGTGATCTATAGTCTCAACCTGTTCATATAATCTACTTTTGGAGTAGATAGAGTAAACTATCACCCGGTTCGCACTCCACCCACGTCTATTGAACAGGTGAATAGGCTCATCCCTTGTTCCCTGTTTAGGATGTGATTTCCGGTTTTCTCTTTTCCAATCTTTTTATTCATTTTTTTCTCTCTTTCAATTGGAGTAGATAAACTAAACTATCGCCCGGTTCACACTCCACTCACGTCTATTGAACAATGTGAAGAGGCTCATCCCTTTTTCCCTATTTAGGATGTGGTTTCCGGCTTTCTCTTTTCCAGTCTTTTCACTTTTACGTAGCCCCCTGCACATCAGTGGCGTTACCGCCTTGCTCGGGGTGATATGATTAAAAAAATATATACTAATATTAATTAGCAGTATCTGTGAAAACTTAATGTTTTTATTATTTGAATATTCTAGTGAAATTTAATTCTTAACTTAATGACTGAATAAACGCCTTGCGAGTTTTGCGACTATAAAATATCCGTATAAAATCCTCTATTGCATCGCTAAATATTTGAGCCTAATAACTTTAATAAAATATTACAATAACAATCATACGTCTGAACGCAGCTCATTATTTAAGGAAGTATGTGCGTTGTGGTGCAGTGTATATCGACTCGGAACAACAAATCGGGGTGTCAAGTTCGAATTCCAGTTGAATTCCTTGCATTCACTTACGCACAAATACCCTTGGGAAAGGTAATAATCCGTCTCTTCACTCCAGTTATGGATTAAATAGTAAGACAGATTGGGTTCTATAGCCCTGGATGGCAGAAAGCAATGGCAACCTACTGCCGGATAATCTTCTGCCCAGTCAGTCATGTCTCTTTCGAGACATGATCGCCCAAGCGTGTATCACGTATGGCACTTAACTGACCGACTGATGTGTGTACAAATGAAAAGATTGAACACAGACCAGATTTTTCCATTTCGCTGAAGCACGTGTTATCACCTCTATCTTCTTTTCTATCTTTGTTTTCCCTAAAATCGAAAGGCGCCTTTGATATATTTTCTTTTCCGTTTGCCCTCTCAATCAAATAAGAATGGTCCATTGTTTATCTGAGGCAATAGCAGGGTTTAACATAAGCGCTAACGAAGGAAGAAGCAGGATTGTATGATACTAGAAACACTTGTGATAATTTTTCTGTTTTAATTTTCTGATGAATCTTAATTCTTATGGTAATGGCTGAATAAGCTAAGGGCGAGTTCTACGACAATAAAATATCCGTATAAATTCTTCAACCACATTGTTAACTATTTCAGTTTAACAACTTTAACGAAAGATTGCAAGAAGTTAAACACGAATGATGGTCATTATTTAATGAAGGTACAAATGAAAATATTTTAAATTGACAACGTTTCCATCTCACTGAAACAGACGTTTAACATCTATTTCTTTTTTCTTTCTTTCTCTTTCTCAGCGAAACCAAGTAGCGTCTCTGATATGTCTTTTCCGTCATTCTACGCGATCAAAACGGAATAGTCCATTATTTAAAATGGCTTAGCAAGGCGTAAAAGACTTGCTAACTATTGTTCTAAATATGATGCAATTTTATTGGTCCTGACATGGCATCTCGCTTTCAGTCATTTTCTCGTCACCGTAATGTAACTTCCTTGTTCCTTTTCTGTAAGCACTTTAATGGGAATTTCTCTCTGTTACTAGACTTTATAAATTTAGGCTTAAAATTCCGAGACCGAGTCGCCAATCTAGTATTGATTGGTGACTAGGTTTCGTCATTTTACATTTGCAATAGAGTTCTATGCTAACAGTTTTTTTTTCTCGCACTTTTTGTGAAATTTCCATCTGGCTTCTTGCTTCCACTCAAGTTTGATCTTCAACAATTTAAATTCATGGTCTATCATCTTAATTCCTGTTCTTGTATTGTTCTTCTTTTTTTTTTTTTTTTTCTTAATTGTGTCTGAGCGGCTTTATTGCTTTCCTTGACGTGAAATGATTAAAAAAATAAGAAAGAAGTTAAGCAGAATTATAAAATTGTTTTGCTTTCGGTATGTGTAGAACAAATTACCAACATAGTCGGTCAGTTAATTGCCATACGTGATACACGCTTGGGCGATCATGTCTCGAAAAAAACATAATTGACTGGGTAGAAAATTATCCCCGCAGTAAGTTGCAATTGCTTTTTGCGGTAGACTGGTTGCCAACCCAATCTGTTATTTTATTTAACCCATAACTGGAGGGAAGAGATGGATTAATACCTTTCTCCCTGGTATTTGCGCGTAAGTGAATGCAAGGAAGATAACTGGATTTCGAACTCGGCTCTCCGATTTCTCGTTCCGAGCCTATATCCACTGCATCATCTCAGCTCGACTTAAAAAAGCAACAATTATTATAACCCCCATTTAATATACGACGCCCAATGTACCAAACTTGACTTGCTTTGTGTTAGTAGCGCAACAGAAAAGATAAATAAAAGATTCAATGGACACAGTTATGATGTCGGACTCAACAATGTGACATCAGCGGATCTTGCGAAACAATTTATTGCAAACAACTGCGGTTTCAATAAGAATCTTAAGTTGCGTATTCTGAAAGGATTTTCAGAATCTACAGATTTTCGACCTTTAAGATGCATGGAGGTAGTTTCATATGCAAATTACTAACTTCCTGCTTCGGGGAAATGAAACGAATGACAGAAGAGTTCCATATGTGCGTTGTGGTGCAGTGGATATCGGCTCGGAACGAGAAGTCCGGGAGCCGAGTTCGAATTCCAGTTGAATTCCTTGCATTCACTTACGCTCAAATACCCTTGGGAAAGTTATTAATCTGTCTCTTCCTTCCATTTATGGGTTAAATAACAGGACGGATTGGGTTTTATAGCCTTGGCTGGCAACTAATATAATACCACAGAATGCAATGGCAACCTACTGCGTGATAATCTTCTGCCCAGTCAGTCATGTCTCTTTCGAGACATGATCGCCCAAGCGTGTTTCACGTATGGCACTTAACTGACTGAATGAATTAAACTAACGGAAAATTCTAACATGAAGAAGATCACCATCATATTAAGCATATTTTAGTTACACGTCTTTACGCTGATTGCGTTTTATTCAATTTACGGCGTTTATTACGAGTACAATCTTTTTGCAGGACAAGCAGCAGTTGTACTAAGACTTAAAATGCTTTGTAGATTTTTTTTATTTTAAATATAACTTTCCGGCTTTTCTCTTTTCTAATCTTCTCACTTTGGTTTCTTTTTTTTTTTCAATTGGAGTAGATAGATCTATCTATCGCCCGGTTCACACTCTACCCACGTCTATTGAACAGGTTAAGAGGCTCATCCCTTGTTCCCTGTTTAGGATGTGGTTTCCGGCTTTTTCTTTTCCAATCTTTTCACTATTACGTAATCCTGCACATCAGTGGCGTTTACCTCCTTGCTCGGGGTGATACGATTAAAAAACAAAAAAACAAAAAAAAAACTTGAAGAAAACAATCTGTCGAAATATTGTCTTTTTTTTTTTTCTTAAATTGCGCTCCTCTTTCAAATGTATTATTATTATTATATTATCATCTTTCATCATATTTCGATTTCTGCTATGGTCGCACTACCAACCAAGTCTGCGGGAAGACCTAAGGCAGCTCGTGGTGTGTTGTTTTATGTTTTTTATATCTCTCCTATCATCCTTAGCGTTACGCAGACAAAATTCACCTTAGTGTGTGGGCTTATTATTATTATTTGGGATGTGCATTGTAGTGCAGTGAATATCGACTCTGAATAAGAAATCAGAGAGTTGGGTTCGAATTCCAGTTTGTTTTTTTGTTTTTGTTTTTTAATCATATCACCCCGAGCAAGGCTGTAACGCCACTGATGTGCAGGGGGCTACATAGGAGTGAGAAGATTGGAAAAGAGAAAACCGGAAACCGCATCCTAAACCGGAAACAAGGGATGAACCTCTTCGCCTGTTCAATAGACGTGGGTGAAGTGTGAACCGGGCGATAGTTTAGTCTATCTACTCCAATTGAAAAAAAAAGTGAGAAGATTAGAAAAGAGAAAACCGGAAACCGCATCCTAAACAGGAAACAAGGGATGAGCCTCTTCATCTGTTCCATAGACGAGGGTGGAGTGTGAGACCTCGTCTATTGAACAGGTTAAGAGGCTCATCCCTTGTTTCCTGTTTAGGATGCGGTTTCTGGTTTTCTCTAAATTTGTTGTATTTACTTACGCTATTAATCCATCTCTTCTCCCTCCAGCTGTACTTAAGGTACTAATCCTTCTCTTCTCTCGTCAGCTATGGGTTAAATAGCAGAAAAAAATTGGGTTTTATAATCTTGGTTGACAACCAAGCCATCTCGCCCGAAGTATAAAGGGGTTTCCATACGGTCAACACCCCTACCTGTAAAAAGATATGTTACAGAAGCATCGACTACCTTTTCGATTCGGTCGCCGATGGCCAGTGCTTCACTGGGAGCGATTGGGTTCAGGTTAAGATTATTATTATTATTATTATTATTATTGGTTCTTCCGGTTGTTATTATTGCAAGGTTTATCATCGTCATTCTTGTGGGTACTACTGTAAACTGAAATTACCAGTTTTAATAGTAATAATATTAATGGACTATATTTTCTTCGGAGCTTTATTCTAATTCTCTGGAACATGAACATAAAATAAAATATATCAATTCTGATCTCGACATAAGACGCAGTCATTCAGCAGATACATACATACGTACATGCCTACGTATATGTAGATGAGAATGTAATGGATAATAGATGGGTGGTAGCAAATTGGAATTAGTCAAGTGTTGATATTTATGTTCAGGGCTGGCTGTTTTCTTTCCCGAACTTCTGGATTTTTCTTCATCTTTTCTCTCTCTTTTTTTTTATTTTTTTATTTTTTTTTTTTTTTTTAATTCAAATTGCTTGGACGAATATTTTTGATTAGAAGTTTCTTTGCCTTTGGTCGAAAAACAATCCCAGGAGACACAGCGACTGCAAGTCCGAGGCCAATAAATTTATTCAATAAACAAACAAAGGAATAATGCTGGAGCCGAGTCTTAGAATAAATATATGTGTATATTCATCTTTGCCTATATAAACGTGTGTATCTATAGGTATATACATATTCTTTGGCGTTTTCCTTTTTCTTATTCATCTGTGTAGATCTGTAAATATTGTTTAGTACAGGTTTGTTATAGTAGGTATATGTGTATATCTGTACACACTGATGTGTATAAGTGTGCTATAAGCATGTATATGTGTATGCCTGTGCATACCTATGTAAGTGTGCTATAAACAGGTATATGTGTATATCTGTGCACACTGATGTGTATAAGTGTGCTATAAGCAGGTATGTGTGTCTGCCTATGCATACTGACGTGTATATGTTATATGTGGTGGTGTATAACTAATGATATATATAACTGATGTTATCATTGCGGGTGCGTTCTGCCATATTCATGTATGTCTCTGTGTACATTGGTAGGTATGTAAGTATAATTATGTTCGATATATGTTTGTCCGATATGTTTGTTTTTTTATATGATAGAGAATGAACCATGAAAATCCTGTCGTCTTCATTTATATACGTAAAAAGATTTATTAGCCTGTGACTGTTTTAGCATAATGATAAATATTCGTGGTTAAAGCAGTCAAGTGTTTCTTTTATTATTTTAAATTTGTACTTGTCTGTTGAGATATATATATATATATATATATATATGAAATGCGGGAAAATTTTGAAGTTTTTGTACTGAAATTCTATCTTAAAATATCGTTCACCCCTTTTTTAGAAAGAAATAATCTTATGAAAACAATAACAAGCGAACAAATTCATAATTTAGTATTATGTGATATTGAATTTTGAAAGATTGCATATATGTGTGTATATACCTGAATATGCGAGTTTTTTTTAATAATATACCAATTATATAAGTATTTATTTTTCATGTGGTTACCAATTTCTGGTGGTTGGTAATTACCACCTCACCTTCCTTTCACACGGACGAAAATGAGATCTGGTACAAGGTCTGTTTAAAGTCGGTTGCACATACACGGACATACAGGCCAAAGACAAAAATGAAATTATCCACCCAGCACGACTATTGTCACAATGATGTGTTTATCTGACAACACTCCCGATGGGGGTGCTCTGGCAAAATTTAAACCTCCAAGACTTACTACAATGCCAAAAGTCTGAAAGAACTATTTGCAAAAACAAACCCCAATAATATTATAGCCTTTCTGAAAAAGTAAATCTATACAAGAAAATATAACACTAACCAAACTCAATGATATATATGATGCAAAGAATTAATGCAATGAATGTTTTAAAGTAATTTGACCCAAACCAATGGATAATTTAAGAAAAACTGATGAATGTTTCAAAGAAATAATCTTGGGATAATGGACCCAAAAAGATGTGACACCACAAATGATTTGGCATTAAATGACCCACAGATGTCGATACGCCATAAAACCTAACCAACCAATCAACCAAAATGGAAACGGAAAGGAAATTAATATTGAGCGTCAGGAAGAGACAACTTAAGTTCCTGGGACATGAAATGAGGATGGAAGGCTTGGAGAACCTGATAATAACAGGCCAGATAGAGGGGGAAAAGAGGCAGGGAAAAGCGGCGGGTAATATATTTGAAGGGCCTGAGCAGGTGGATGAGAGAACGGGGATTGCGTGGTGTAACAGGAGAAAGCGTGCTCAGAGCCGCCAGATATAGAGAGACGTGGAAGGCCACGATCCCTGAAAGGACAAGGCACATAGAAGAAGAATCTATAGTGATGGGAATGCGTTCTATTTCCCAAACGCAGTCAGTACTTTGTTGATACTTAATATTATTAAGTACTGACTCTTTCTTTATTATTAATATTTTCATTATTTTCGCCGATTGTTACGGGGATGATGTTATTATGATCGTATTTTTTACGCATATGTTGCGGACGGAGTTTGGTAGTGTGAGGAAATTAAATAAAATCGATAACTAAAATAATGATCACGAATAATAATAGCACTACATTTTCTATGATTTTAGTAGTAAAGGATGAATGTGTGCAGTGGATATCGGCTCGGAACGAGAAATCGGAGAGCAGAGTTCGAATTCCAGTAGAATTCGTTGCGTTCACTTTTGCGCAAAAACCCTTCGGAAAGGTAGGAATTCATCTCTTCTGTCCAGCTATGGTTTAATAAAACAAGACAGATTATGCCTTGGTTGGAAACCAGTATATCGAAGAAAGAAATGGCAACCTACTGCGGGAAAATTTTCTGTCCAAGCGTGCCTCACGTATAGCACTTAACTGAATGACTGAGTATTAAAGGAAACATAAATATGATTGCCCCATTTGGTTTTGTTAAACGCCGTCTTTAAAAAGACAATCATTTTCCTGGCTCACTCTCTTTCTCCTTCTTGCTACAAGACGTAGCAGTACGTGGAAAATGGACAGTCCCGCTGGGGCACGGTAGTTTTCCCGGTCCACTGACGACCGATTCTTTGTTTATTATATCCAAATAATGGCGTTTGTATGTAGCTTCCAAACCTTCACCTATAAATACGTCATGCATTTTCTTTGGCTGTTCCAACTCAGCGCAAGGCTGAATTGAGCTCAATCATTAAAACTATTACATATGCTTACATGCTCTAACTTCTGAGCGAAAAAAGAAAACAGACATACCTATGAGACACAGAACATTCTTTCGCTAGATTTTATAAATAAAGAATAACTGCTCGTAGGAGAAATTAAGTTTTTGCATACTTCTGTCTTTAATTGTTTACATATGAACGCACATCCCACCTAAATTACACAAAAACACGAAATTCTGTTGAGCTATGTTCTCAGGAATGTAATGTGAGTCTTTTTGATAAGTATCTATTGGTATGCCCAATAATTTTATTCGTTAATTGGGTGTGATTAGGAAAGCAGTTCCTTTAGATCTTGCATTGTAGTTGTTATTGCGAATGATGTTAGCTATTTTAATTTTATTGCAATAATTAATTTAATCTTCTTGTTTAGATCGACTGGTGTTTTGTATTTACTTACAATGTCTCTAAGTGGAAAAAAGAAAAAAAAACATCCTCAATAATGGGTAATAGAATAGCCAACAACGATCAGATATACAGAGCATTTATACAGTTTTTACACACTGTATGTCCAAAAAAGGAAAACACTTGCTAAAATGCAAGAAAAATTCACTAAAAAGCAGTACATTATTAGTCGTCTTTAATGTAACTTGGATAATATATATATATATATATATATATATATATATATATATATAGTTCTGTATCAATTTTACATTGCAACATGTAAAATGTAAAATTGATACATAACTATATAATTATATTATATTAAGCTTTATAATACTCATTATATTGAGCACTGTTTATAATAAAATAAATACCAGAGTACTCAAAATAAAAAATCCTTGAGTCCTCTTCACTTGGAATTATATATATATATATTGATTGATTGTTTAATTACTTAGTTTTTAGTTATAACAAAATTAGACCAGTGCACATTTGTATTAAAAAGTGTTCAATATATTTATATTGTAGAACTTTTGAATATTTTCCATTTGTGAACGAGTTATTACGCGACCTAGGTTTCTACCATGAGTGCTATATATATATATATATATATATATATATATATTATCCAGTTCGCTTGGTCGGCCAAAGTTGAGATACAAAGACAACTTAAAGGAGGCCCTCAAGTGCTGTGACATCCCATACTCCTCCTGGGAATCCACTGCTAAATATAGATCTGCCTGGAGTTGCAAAATTTGAAGAGGCCTTCAAAGAGAGACGCCAGAAAAAGAAGGAGCACAAAAGGTCCATACACCCGCTTGGGTCTGCCCTCTGCATCCCCTACCCCTGCTGCAACAGGCTCTTCCGTGCAAAGATTAGCCTTATCAGCCACCTCCACCCAAATCCTTAGTGACCAGCAGTCATGACCTTCTTCGCCTGCCAAGGACGAACATCATATATATAAGTCAACACCCATGTACACTTTCATATTTACATGACTGACTAGGTAGATTTTATCGCAGTAGGTTGCTATTTTTTTCTACGGTACACTGCTGGCCAATCAAATGTATAAAACCCAATCTGTCATGCTATTAAACCCATAGCTGGAGGGAGAAACGAGAGATTCATAACTACCCCAGGGGTATTTGCGCGTAAGTTCAACTGAAATTCTGCTCTCATTCCGAGCAGATAGCCATTACCCCACAACGCACGTCCTATAAATATAGCGTACATATTTTATAATATAAGTTAATGTTGGACTATCTTAAGAAGGAGGAAGAAGGAGCTTGAGATAGCAGAAATGTGGTTTTACAGAAGGATGCTGAGGATACCATGGACAGAGCACATGTGCAACGATGAGGTGTTGAAAAGGATGCAAACGCGAAGAAAACATACTTTTTTATTATCGTATCGCCCCCAGCAAGGCAGTCTCCTGCCACTGGTGCGCGGGGGTTTACATAGGAGGAAAGTTATGAGAAAGAGTGATAGGTTACAGGGGGTGTCAGGAAGTGGGTAAGAGAAGGATAAGAATACTGATATAAGAGATGACTATTGACTTTACATTTAAACACCTGGAAATTGTAACCGTCGGGAAAGCAAGTAAATGGAAGAAATTCCATGGACGGGAAGTGCGAGAAAAGAAGCTGTGGAGTAGAATTTGCGTTTACATTTAATTGGTTTCACAGTAAAATGGTGGGACCAGGTTGCTAATTTTGTTAATTGAGTAAATTCATACATAGGGGACACCAGAGAGCGAAGTTCATTGGAGCAGAAGCCGTGAAAGTATTTTTAGAAGAGACACAGGGAAGCCATATTGAGCCGGTGAGAAAGTGACTGTATCTGAGCTGCCAAGTCGGGATCGATCACATTACAGATTTTCGTTAGATTTTGTCAAGGACCCCTAGGTGGATAGCAGGAGCACCCGACCAGATATGGCAGCAGTATTCAATTGATATTAGGAAGAGACAAATGAGGTTCCTGAACACGTAATGAGGAAGGAGGGCCTAGAGGGCCTAGCGAACTCAATACTCACATGTCGGAGAAAGGAAGTAGAGACAGAGGAAAGCAGCGCGAGACGTACTTGTTAGGTCTGAGCAAATGGATGTCGGAGCGGAGTTTTAGAGATCCGTCAGTCAGTTAAGTGCCATCGTGATACACGCTTTGGGCGATCATGTCTCGAAGAGACATAACTGACTGAACAGAAGATTTTTCCCCAGTAAGTTGCCATTACTTTCTGCAGTAGACTGGTGTCCAATCTGTCCTGCCATTTAACCCATAGCTGGAGGGAGAAGTGTCGGATTAATACCTTTCCAAAAGGTATTTACGTGTCAATGAATACAAGGAATTCAACCGGAATTCGAAGAGAAAAAATATTGAGAACGACAAGAAACAGAACCAAGAAGATGTGTGTGTGTGTGTGTGTGTGTGTGTGTGCTCCATGTTACTGTTGACTTGTCTGAAACTTGTTGAATTTTGTGTTAATGAATCGACAAACCTCCACCCGCGCCATAGTTGTATATATAATATTTTTCAATAGAACCTTTCGTTTGTGATGGATGTGTTTAAGTGCAATTCTTTTGTAAACAAACTGATCGCATACAATCTTACTTCAAATAGCCAAATATTTGTCCAAGAAATTAGCTACAAGTGGTCATTTAAAATGCAGCAGTCATGACCAAAGAGTATTAATCATTCCCTGATAAGATCTTAACCTCACTAAAATGATTTCTACTCAATTGAATATATATATATATATATATATATATATATAATCCATAGAATTTTTTTCTAATCGTTTTTATGAAGAATTTATTTTATTGTGTGTGTACGTGTTGATTCTTATGATTAATAAATCTTTGCTGTCATTTGTTGTAATTTAGATCTTTTTAATAATAAATATGAACAAAGACTAATAATAATAAAAGCTGGTTAGAAATGAAAGATTCCTTACTGCCTACACCGTTCAATCAAAACCTCATCGCTGTGAATAAAAGGACGTCTTTCACATCGGAGACGTGTTTGTTGTTATCAACCACAGAATTTGGACAGAAAAGAAACTAAAAAAAATATGTAATATATATTTTGAAAATGAATGCTCAATGTTTCCTGAAACGGTTATATTTAACAATGCCAATAACATATTCGACACCAGAAAAAACTCACACAAAGGCTTAACAGCCTTTCTTTGTCAGTTCCCTTTCATAAAACAGGTTTATGTGAAGGGCTGCTGCCTAAATATAAAATATGTGTGTGAGTAATATATATATATATATATATATATATATATATATATATAGGGTGTCCATAAAGTTAAGTTAGTGCGCACTCTAAAAAAAAGATTATAACTTTATACGAGTAACGTAATCGGCTGTTCTTCCAAATGAGAATATACAGTCATATATATATATATATATATATATATACATACACAGTCATATATATGTTATTAACGCTCTATCTGTATCCCGATATCGAGCGCTTTACGACAAAAGACTAGCTTTCCTTTTTTTTTTTTTTTTTTTTTTTTCAGGAAACCACTGAAAAAAACAAAAATTATCTTCAGGGCTGTGAGTTGTGGTAAAAAAAAAATTCCGCAAATCTGTGTTGCTAAAAATTACTGTAAATGTTTTTTTCTTGCTTCAAATATATTGGTTCAAATATAATCTCGGAAGGAGATTGAAAGTACTTGGGAACATTGAGAAATTAATGATAATATCATTTGTCAACGTTACAGCTCATTTCTGACATCTTTTAATTATAATGCGCCAAAGATTATCCGTGAGTATGAATGGATTTTATTAAAAATAAGCAGAGACAATGCTTACAATTTATTTAAACTGACATGTCTAAAAGAAAAGTTGTTGCCTAAATACACACACACACACACACACACACACACACATATATATATATATATATATGATCTCCAGTTGTTTCCCTTAGAATGTTATTTTTTTTTCTTTTTAAATCAACCAATAAAGAGTAAATAGAATTTGCGATGACACATGTACCCATTGTTTTGTCACTGTCTCTTGCGACTCAGCGCAGTGGTGTTTTTTGTTTTCTTTGCCCCAACACCTACCCTGAACATTTATTTATTTATTTTTGTATGTAAACAATCTTTAGAATTTAAAACATGACTCGTTCAAAACTAACGTAAAAAGGAAAGTCTAACAAGTATTTTGTATGCTTTGGAGCCTAGAACATTAGTGTGTCGACCAGGCATTCATCCTTTTCCCATGGCAACCACCATTCACCAGGCCAACTGTTTCACAATTTGGTGCGGCGAAGCTAGCTAAGTCGACTGACGTGACTGGTCAAACCAGAATAAACTGTAGATAATGCGAAGAGGAAAGCAGATGGTAGCAAGTGTCTGTTTTCATCGTTCATGCTTGGGTAGCGCCGAACGAGACGACGACGAAGTATCAAAACATCTGACAGTGTTTCGATGTACCCCGTCACGTCGGGACGTGGGTGATCACGGCTCTCTACTTCGTACTCCATTCCCGCAGACTGGTTCTTCTCAAGAACCGCTACTTTATAAATCAGACTCCCGTTAGGATGCTTTCCCGATCACGACAATCTTAACCGCTTCATGTCAAGGATTAACAATTACCTTTCCTTTCTATCCTCATTTTTGTATTACTTTCTTTTTTACGTTCATACAAAGGCATCATTATGTGCATCTTCTTTGAGGGGCTCTTATGCCTTTCTTTGAGGGAGCATTAATTAAAACAAGTTTATATTAAATTCAAGCTAAAAAAGCAAGGAGTTTTAGTTGATAATTAGCAAGACACTCACTTTTTCGCTTTGACGATTGGCGCTACAAATTTATATTTCTGTCCTGTCCTAGACTTGGTTGCGTTCAAGATTTAATGTTAGACAATATCTGTGATCAAAATTTCAAATGTTGACATTTTATTCAGACTAGGTAGACTATCAGATGTTTGAAGATTGACGCTACATTTTTCTTGCGCGTTTTTTCCTCAAGGATTCCTGATTCTGCTCAAATTATAATCGTGCCTTTCATGATATGGTGACTTATTTATTTATTTATTTTTTTTTTTCATATTTGTTTTTTGTTTTTTAATATATTTTTTCCAATTATTTTTCTTTTTATATTTGTTGTTTTTTCTTTGTCTTTATTATTGTACTTTTGCTATGCTTTTTATCTCGATTTGGGTCATTGTTTTATTTTCTTCGTTCATTTTTATTCTGACTTCTTTAACATTTTCCTTGCATTCTTATGATGTTTTTCTTTTTGTTATTTCATACCTTGTTTGTCTATTGTATACGTCTATTCTTTAGTATTACGTTCTTTTAACTTCTCTCTTTGATAAATGTCAATTGACGTTTCCAAACTTTTGAAATGACAGTTAATAAACAATTAATAAGTAACGTAAGAGAAATATCGGTAAAATTATTCCAAATTTTCGCATTCGTATATCTTTTCCATGGGTCTTTTATTTTTAAATTGCAACAAGACAACTATTATTTGTTGTTTTTAAATTTCTTCGACTGTTGGAACGAAGTAAGGATTGCAGTTTAAACAAGTGAGAGTTCTCCAAGAGATAAATGTCGATAAAATAAGTACAAATCTAATCTAAATCTAAACTTATTTATAAATGGAACTTTGTGCATGTCTGTTACCTATAGACTCCGAAACGGCTGAACCGATTTTTCTTGAAAATTTACACAGTTGTACTATAAGCGTCAGCAAGTGTTCTTAGCTAGGTTTTGTGTCGAGGTACCCCCGATAAATATCAAAAATCGATAATCGAAAAAATCGGGTTATAGAAGGAGTGGTCCGATTTTAATCAAATTTGAAACACTCATAAACAAAGACGTAAGAAACGATATTCAGAAGTTTCAAGGTTGCAGTTTTTGCAATAATGCACAAAATCGATAATATATATATATATATATATATAAAAGGCAAGATGTTTATGTGTGCGTCTGTTTATCTGCCTGTATGTCTGTATATTTTGTCAGCCCTTTTATTTTAGATTTTGCTTCGGGTTTGGCTCTAAGTAGGTTTAATTGTAGTTCTTGGTCTCAGCCATGATACCATGTACTCAGAGGACTTCAAAACTCAGTTTACGACGAAAAAACTTATTTGATATCGATACCAGGAAATGAAAATTTCACTTACATCCATACATTTTTCTTTCAGTCTACGGTTTCGCTTTAACTGGAAATAACTATTGCTTTTTAGTCTTTCGTGCCAACGTCCAAAGAGTCTGAGCTCCAGAATCAGGGATTAGTTTTAAAGCTTTCATTACACCCGAGCAACGCCAGGCTATACTGCTAGTTTTCTTATAAACTAAGACAATTTCTGATGTAAAGGCGGGTTACGTCATAAAAATGCCTAGTATTTCAAATATGTGTTTTTAAAGTTATTACGGACAATTTTTGCATTAGACATCTTGTAATTCTTAAACAATTAACATGAGTCAATGTCATAAATAAGTTCTTTCTTTTTTAACCTAGAGTAATTTTAAGATACTCTACCGATTTGAAAGCACTTTAATGTCGGACGCAATTTTACAAGCTCAAGTGCAATGTGTAAACTTAATTATGGTTTATGGAAAGAAAGGTTTAGTTTCTGAGTCCTAACATAAGAAGCTTAGTGGCCTTATATTCGGAGCGATTCTCGTGTGTAAATAAAGCTACGAATTTTTCAACGAAACAGACACTAATGAAATTTTAATGAAGACTTAAACACAAAAAGACCATTTTCCAACAGTCATAAAATTTTCTATTTACGTTTTTTTTTTGTTTGTTTTATTATTACAGTGGTTCTTTTATCGTTTTTAGCTTAAGAGTAGTTTTTGCAGGTTACTGAATTCCTTGAATGATTTGTTATTTTTGCATTTAAATTTGTTGGAATTTAAATAAACTTAATATTTTCTAAGGTAAAGTAATTTTATCGTCAAACTTTATACTTTTATTGAAATTGGGGTTGAACGATTAAACGAGTAACTTCTAGAGGGACAATTTCACAGATCAGTCAAATCCAAATATAGCTCAGAAATTTATCCTTGTAGAATATTTGAAAACATCTTTAAAAATATTAAAAATGTTATTTCATGCATTTAAACCTGGAGAAGTTAAGATGCTGTTGGTCGAATGACAGTGCAAATGCATGTCAATAAGTCAAACGAAAAAAAAAAAAAAAGACTTTATTTTATTTACAACAAATACTTATTTTTCTGCATAATCTCCTTCCTCCGAATGCATTTTTCCTTTACTCCCATAGATCAAACTGCAAAGTTTAACAAACTCACTTGCAAAGTAAAAATATAACCCCGCGCCAAAAGGATGTTTTTTTTCGCTAGACACCGCCATTGCTGTAGTCGCCCCTGGCAAATTTTATTGCTTTAAAAAGCAATTTAGAATTTGAATAAAACCCAAATTCTATTTTCTTTCTTTTCGTTTTAGCAAGATAGATTGCTGATGGAGAAACCTGATATACAGTCAAGTCCCATTTTCCTTCTTGCGCATGTGTAGACGCATCAACGTAAACAAATTTAATTCAATGATGTCCTACAGGACTAAACACATCACACGGTAACATTTACCACATTTGCATATTTCTTCCCAAATATATATATATATATAAACAATGAATGTCTATTATGTTTAAGAGCCTTTCTATATATTGTATTTTGGTTTTAATTTCAGATGAAAATAAATACAAAAATTCTCCAATATTTGGATATTTTTTATTATGTTGGTTCTAAGCTTTCGGTTCACATGAGCCATCTTCAGATAGGTTACAGGGATGTTAACATAAAACATCCACCATCAAAGACGATTTTATATTGTGTTAACATAAAACTTTTAAGCAACGATAACAGTTACCAAATAGCAAACGCAGTTCGTAAATTTGTAATGCGGTTCTATGACGTCACACAGAAAGCTTAGAAGCCCAATAATAAAAAATATTCGAATGTTGGAGAATTTTTGGCTTTATTTTCACCTGAGATTAAAGCCAAAATATGATGTTTAGAATGGCTCATGATTAAACATAATAGACTTTCATTGTCTATTATATTTAACAATATATGCTTAGGAAATTATCTGTCTCGATACAATATATATATATTACACGGTAACTATCGGTTTAAAAAAAGTTAACGCGTGATATATATCAATAACTATCAGGCGTGGTGCTATTATTATAAACTTATAACACATATCAATTCCTCAATTAATTTCCTTCGAAGTAGTCTATTCTGAGACCACACACTTTATCCAGCATCGTTCCCATTGATGGAAGTATTGCTGAAACTCCTTTTCGGGGACACCAAGCAGCTTCCACATCGCATTCTGTTTGATTTTCCCGATATTTTGAAATCCTTCAGCACAACCAATTAGTGTATTTAAACGACTAAAACTTTTTGGCTCATTTTTTTCTTTTTAAGTTTTATTTTGCTATTAATAATATTTGGCGTAATCTAATCTTGTTCTCGCTATTCTTGCCTTTGCCATGTCATTGACTCATTTTAATGTTTGGGGAGAATTGTCTACTATAAACACTGTCTCCTCTTGCTGCCCGATGTAGTTTATCGTCGTACCCAGGACTCCCTAAAGAACGTTTATTGGCTCTCATTAGGGAAATAAAGAATCAAGCAAACCTTTACAATAAAGTGAACTTTTATTTTATTTTATTCTTCTACATTTTTTTTAATTTATTCTTACTTTATTCTTTTATTGCTCTTCCTTCTCTGTTTTTTTTTTTTATTTCATTTCGTTTAAATCATAAGGAAAGATATATGACAACGTTTTCGTGTGGCGTAAGGAATGAAACGCGTCGCACGAAAAATGTTTACACTTTGTCATAATTTTTTCCTCAAACTTCTTGATACAAAGATAATATTTCGTTTTCGCATATTATATATACATTTTTAAAAATGGTGTGCATAATATATGAAATCAGTATCTGAAAAATGATAAGACAATGTTTGTAAATACTGAACAGGTTTTGAGCAATGCTGTACACTATTCTTTTTCACAAAACTACAAAGTAATGTTTGACAAAGATTTTCTATACGACACAAAAAGCGGTGGTCTATACAAAACCTATGGCTTCCGCAACACTGATTAAATCTGGTAGTAGAAAAGTATTTGCAAAGAGGGGTGGCTGTGTTTCCCATTTACTTCAAAGCAATACCGTTGTCCCTATTTCCTTGTGCCTTATGTTCATAATACTCATTCAGGCAGAAGTTGATTTTAGTTTATTAATAAGAACACGCTGAGTTAGCTTTTTTTTTTCTCCCAATCTTGCAGTTGAGTTGTCCCGGTTGATGAAATATCTACATTTCAGCCTCGGCTGTTTCCCTGTTTATTAATATATATAATTTTTTTTTCTAAGTTGTAAGTTAGAGACATGTATATAATCTCCTGTTGTCAGTCTAAGTTCTAATCTTCCCTCTCCTGTCTTTTAATAAAAGAAAAATCCTTTTTCTTTTTTTTTATCTTTTTTTTTTTTTTTTTTTTTTTTTGTAGTGGGGAGGTTCCTTTTATGTATGTTTAGCGAAGCTTACTTCAGGTCTATTCGTCTTCATTGCTTGTTTACTCTTCTGTATCTGATAGTGGGTTGATTTCGTTATAAAACTCTGGTAAATGTCAGAAAGAAAGATATGAGGTTGGAGGTAAAGGGAACAAGTAGTACTTTTAAAGGAAGTGAGATGACATAGGGTATCGGGCCGGAGAAGAATCAAGGTTAGTGTGTAAAGTTATAACAGAAAGGGGGAAATTTCGCTCGAGACAAAAGAAAAAAAAAAGGAAACAACAAAACACTAAACTGCTATGTATTAACAATCCTCCAATATGACCTATTTTTTCTCTTCCACAACCAGGAAATTCTACTGAACTTTTCGGAATTTTAATTATTCATTAAAATTATAATTAATTTCTGTTTCTAATTTTTTAGATATGTTTTAGGTTTATCACGAAATTAACATATACATGCGTACACGTTAATATACATGCATGCATCATCTGAGAAATAAGGAACAGAAGTCGGTGTCGCGAGGCTTAATTTAACAGAAATGCCGCTCTACAGAAAGATGGTGAGAATTTTTGTGAGCGGAACAGATGAGAAACAAGTAAGTTTTAAGAAAAATGGGAACGATAAATATACTTAGAATTAAGCACAAATTCTGGGGGCTTACGGCCTCTCACGTTGAATACACCGGTTCTCGCTCGATCACCGAAGTTAAGCAACGTTGAGCCTGGTCAGATGAGTGACCGCTTGAGAATACTGTAAGCATTTATGGACGGATGTGCGTTGTGGTGCGGTGGATATCGACTCGGAAAGAGAAATCGGCGAGCCGAGTTCGAATTCCAGTTGAATACCCAGCATTCACTTAAGCACTGGTAGCCTTGGGAAAAGTATTAATCCGTTCCTTCCCTCCAGTTATGGGTTAAACAACAAGGGTAGGACTTGGGGACCCTTAAAAACAAATCCCAATGAAAACTAAATAAAACAAATCAAAAAACGATTTTCAGCATTAAATAACCTAATGAAGGTTGATATGCTGGTTAAATGAACCAAACAGCCAACCAACAAATTCTGGGAGATATAACGAGGAAAGAATGCTTCGAGAATTAGACACTCACCGAATATACTTGATGCCAGAGATAAACGTCGGTTACTCTTTCTAAGAAGCTTGTGTAAATAAATGATAGAAAAGACAGTGGAGGAAAAATATGAGTGGATAAACATTGCTTAAGCTACGAAGTATCAGTTACAAAAAGTACCATACGTGATATACAATTTGGGCGATCATGTCTCGAAAAAGACATGACTGACTGGACAGAAAATTATCCCGTAGTAGGTTGCCATTGCTTTCTGCGGCAAACTGGTTGCCAGCTAAGGCTATAGAACCTAATTTGTTTTATAATTTAACCCATAACTGGAGGGAAGAGACGGGTTTAATACCTTTCCCAAGGGTATTTGTGAGTAAGTGAATGCAAGGAATTCAACTGGAATTCGAACTCGGAACCCGATTTGTCATTTCGAGTACCACAACGCACATCCCAGGTATACGAAGTATAAGAGGCTGTAAAGAGTCAGTTTTTCACATCCTAATGGAAAACAACACTTAAGGTTCCAAATGGAGCTCATGTCTTATTTTTAATTTTCATTTTTTTCTTAATCGAATTTAACCCAAGCAAAACAGTAAAACCACTAAAACACGAAGAGTTACTGGGTGTAAAAGAATTAGAAAATAGAAACATTAATAAAGAACGAGAACAATAGAATTTTCTAGGCGGTGTTCTAAGCGCATCCATTACTATAAGAATTAGTTCTACATGTTCTATAGTATCTTCCTCTCTCGAGCCAGATCCTTGTATTTTTCTATCTTTTTAGTTTTTTTATAGTTTACTCTTGTACATATGGAACAGCAAAATCAAAAATTTAACTTTTGCTAATTTAAGCAAGGAATAAATCTTTACTTCTGTTCAAAATCTACGTAGTAGTTGGAACCGAGCCAGGAGTGAATATATGTATCACCGTACTGATGACCGAAGACTTTGAAATTTTATCACAATAACTACCCCCAACGTTTCGCTGACTGTAACCTGATAAAAATCATTTATAAGATGTTGCAATTTTATTTTTCCTTACTGTATGTTAAATAATCATCACATATTGGCATTAAGAGTTGGCTTTTTCTAATGTCAAGAAATAAAAAGGTTTTCTGTTTTTATTATAGGGTTTGTTTTCTACTGTCATAATGTGTTTTCATGAACCAATACCTCTTAAGCTTTCAAGGCTCACAGGCGCGTACACTGACACGAAGAAATAAATAAATAAAACTAGTGATATATCACTAGGACAGATTTCTCAAAGCGTGACAGTCTCTGCCAAAATATATCTTATAGTAAACCAGCTTAAGAATTAAACTCCAACCATTCATGAAAACACGAACATAGGGAGAAAGAGGGGACATTGTTCTAGATCAGAGCCCAACAGTATTTTTTCTTTTGATTGGGATGGTATTATAAAAATGTTTTACGAATACTAAAGGGTGATATTTACTGAGTGTCTCTGGTTAACATTCACTGTTAAAAATTGAGTTCAGTCCTTAATGGGGTGTCTCACGATTGTAGCCTTGTGCCAAACTAATTAATACTTAGCACATTATTTTATTCGCTGTGTCGACGTAGGTGTCTTCTTCTTTTATGTGTCTTGTCCTTTCGGGACGTAGGCGATCATGGCTCTCCACGTCTCTCTATCCCTGGTGGCTCTTAGCACGCTTTCTCCTGTTACACCACACAACCCCGTTATGTCTTCCACCTGCTCAGGTTCGTCAAGTATGTTAGACGCTGCTTTCCCCGTCTTTCTTTCCCTCTATCTGGCTTGTTAGTATCAGGTTCTCCAAGCACTCCTTCCTCATTGCATGTCTCAGGAGCTTTAGCTGTGTTTTCCTGATGCTCAGTATTAATTTCTTTTTAGTTTCCATCCTTTCCAAAACCTCCTCATTGCTCATATGCTCGATCCATGATATCCACTATGCACCCACAAAATAAATACCAAGGAACTTGAAGCAATTTTTTCTTTCTTTTTTTTATGCAAGAGGACCTCCTATTTTATACCTGGCCACTGCAAAAAGAGTAATTTCACACGACACCGCCTAAAAACTTAGTCATGTTCGCATATGAGCCTCGTAAGGTCGAGACTTTCACACGAAGGTTATGCATGACGCCAAACTTGTTCGAAAATATCTAAACCAGTGGTTCTCAAACTATTTTTGGATTCTTCATAATATTTTAGATGGCTCGCGGACCCTTTTATATTAAACAGTTAACATATAGGCTACTGACGGATTTTAGGCAAACAAATATTTATACAAAAAATGGCAACCAATTCTATTGAAATAGAAACATTTAATCTGGTGATACTGGTTATACTTTGCAATGACTGTTACACCTGTAATCAAAGCAATTCAACTGTAATCAAGCAATTCACTTCACCTCCAGTGAAAGCAACTCGAATAAAATCACGCAATCTGTAGAACACGAATATTTTCTTCTTCTTCATATAGATTAGCGTACCTTTGCAACGGCTTTTCCCCTTACATAACTAAAACATAAGCATGTGGTGATACCGACCGAGCATAGCGAGGGACCGGATGTTTGCACCCTCACAACCTAAAAGCAAATGACCAAAAGTGGTCGGTGCGCAGATGGATTCGCGCAGTTGTTTCGGTTGAAAACTAAAAATTAATTAAATATTAAATTCCATTTCGCGAGCTTACGCGAATTTTATTTATCGGCCAATGGGAAGTTCAGAATCAAATACGGATATGAATCCCCAAATGATCTGCTGCGATCCAAAAAGATGTAAAAAGCCGATACAGAAAGCATCGCCAGGCAGAGACAGACAGACCCACACGGACTGACACGAGAGAGAGGATTGTAATCAGTATTCCCCTTGACCTACGTCAAGCGGCTTACTTTGCTAGTCTCCCTACTCTCTCATCTTATCTTGGCTGTCTCAAAACTACTTGCTGACCCAAGGAGCACATACATCAAAGACATTCCTTACTTACAGCGCTCCCACATTCCTAAGCATTAATTCTCTTGTCAGCATTTTATTGCCATGAACATTTAACGTCCATTGGACCTATACTTCAAGTATTACTTTAATTGTAAAAACCTTAATTGATATGTGTATATATAAAATGTTATTTTCAACTCAATTTGCTTTTCTTGATTTATATTCATTTTATGACTTATAGTGGGCTATCTACAACGAGGCCAAATTCCGTTAATCTGCAACAGATGAGTTTACTATGACAGATGAATTTACCCGAGCTACTAGACTATCAACTATGTCCTACCATTTTACAGTGAAATCAATAAAATGTAACCGCAACTTCTACTCCCCCAGCTTGTTTTCTCGCATTTTCCGCCTGTGGAATTCCCTTCCGTATACTTGCTTCCTCGACAGCTACAATTTCCAAGAATTTATATGTAAGGTCAATAGTCATCTCTTATCTGACTGATTCAAATCCTTCCTCTCATGTTCTTGTCTCCGTTCACTCCCATCACACCAGTATTATCATTCTTCTCTTACCCACTTCCTGATGCCCCCTATAACCTGTCCCTCTTTCTCATCACTTTCCTTCTATGTAACCCCCTGAGCACCAGTAGCAGTAAAACTGCCTTACTTGGGGTGAAATGATTTTTAAAAAAACCTCGTTTCTCGGTGAGTAAATGCCAAACACGTTTTTTCATGAGAAAGCTAAGTATATTACCATTAATATTAGACATTACGAGAAGAGTTATTACACTTTAATCTCACTCTGATGTCAAGAAAGTGAAGAAATGCATAACTATAGTAGCACCGGCTGCTCGGTCAATGAATACTGAACGTTTCCTTATAAGCGAAAGGTTAATAACTAGAGATGAGGGGAACAGATACTGCACTTCATTTTAGGATGATAAGCAGAAAATAAAGAAAAGCTTGACTGGCTGTTCAGTCAATAAATGCTGATTTTTTTTTTATAAGGAAACGACTTATATCTAATCTAAACTTATTTATAAATAGAACTTTGTCTGTTTGTGTGTTTGTGTCTGTGTGTCCGTTACCTATAGACTCCGAAACGGCTGAACCGATTTTCTTGAAAATTTACACAGTTGTACTGATAGCGTCTGTGAGTGTTCTTAGTAAGGTTTTGTGTCGAGGTACTACCGATAAATATCGAAAATCGGTAATCGAAAAAAATCGGCTTATAGAAGGAGTGGTCCGATTTTAATCAAATTTGATACACTTATAGAAGAAGACATAAGAAACGATATTCAGAAATTTCAAGGTGGCAGTTCTTACAGTAGTACAGAAAATCGATACTATATATATATATATATATATATATATATATAATGTAAAGCAATTGTGTGTGTGTATGTGTGACTGTTTATCTGCCTGTATGTCTGTATTTTTTCAATCCTTTTATTTAAGTTTCAGCTTCGTGTTTGGCTCTAAGTTTGTATAATTGTAGTTCTTAGTCTCAGCCATGACACCATTTATTCAGAGGGCTTATTTAGCCTTCAAAATTTAGTTTACGATGAAAAAAACTTATTTGATATCGATACCAGGAAATCAAAATTTGACTTACATCCATTCATTTTTCTTTCAGTTTACGGTTTCGTTTTAACTGGAAACAACTATTGCTTTTTAGTCTTTCGTGCCAACGTCCAATGAATCTGAGTTCCAGGACCATGGATTAGTTTTAAAGCTTTTATCACGCCCGAGCAACGCCGGGCTATACTGCTAGTTACCATTATAATTGTGCCTTATTCCGTTCTAAATATAAGGATAAATAGTTAAGGTAATCAAGCTTAATAGCCAAAATTATTTTGAATTTCTACAAATACCAGTGGCTATTGTTTAAGCTTAATTTAACTCCGGCTTTTGAATGCTAATTTTCATGGCACACCAGCATTAAATGATCTCTTCATTTCTGTTATAGCACCCATGAGATTTATTGCTAGACCAATTTAAACGGACCTTAAAATAGTCTGTAAACGGATGTGCGTTGTGGTGCAGTGGATATCGGCTTGGAACGAGAAATCGGGGAACCGAGTTCGAATTCCATTTAAATTCACTGCATTCACTTACGCGCAAATACCCTTGGGAAAGGTATTAATCCGTCTCTTCCTTCCAGCTATGGGTTAAATAACAGGACAGATTGGGTTCTATAGCCTTGGCTGGCAACCAGTCTACCGCAGAAAGCAATGGCAACCTACTGCGGGATAATTTTCTCCCCAGTCAGTCTTCTCTTTCGAGACATGATCGCCCAAGCGTGTATCACGTATGTCACTTAACTAAGTTTTCTTGTGTAAATTCTATTTTTATACTTGTAAATGCGAAATGATACACGATATCCGCTTCTACATTTATTTCGAATTCCTTTTAATAAAATACTTTAAATGACGTCCTGTGTCTGAGATTGGTCAGGGGCAAACTGCAGACCCCAGGCGGCCCGTTTTGTCTTTCCGAATGGCACGCTTAATTTCAAAAAGAAAAATAACGTTTCTTAAATTTCTATTTTGTTGCGTTCGCACTTGTTCACTCACACACTCTCTCATGCATGACCATATAAATGAACAATTATTAAGTACAATGTTTCTTGGATTTTGTACAATTTCGGGGAAAGTAATTTTGTTAGCATTTTAAACAACTGCCGATTTTCACTACAGAAGATCGTACGTGTAAACATCTTTTGATTTTGAAACCGGAAACGTTCATAAGAACATTTTTTCTCTAAAAAAAAAAAATGTTTTCCTTTTGAAATTAATAAATTCAAGATAAATCCGACGCAATGACATGTGTTAATCGCACTGGCATCAGATTAGTGATAATATTATGCCAAAATTTCAACTTTTTAATGATAAACATATTTTCTAAAAAATATAAAAACTTCCTACTATTTCTAAGGCATGCTATTACGTATATGGTAGTTTTGTAAGGGAATTGCGTTGTGGTGCTGCTAATATCGGCTTGGAACGAAAAATCGGGGAACCGAGTTCGAATTCCAGTTGAATATCTTGAATTCACTTACGCGCAAATACCCTTGAGAAAAGTTTTTTTTTTTTATTATTCATATCACCCCGAGCAAGGCGGTAACACCACTGATGCGCTGGGGGCTACATGAGAGTGAAAAAATTGGAAAAGAAAAAATCGGAAACCACATCCTAAACAGGGAACAAGGGATAAGCCTCTTCACCTGTTTCTCTCTTCCCTCCAGTTATGTTAAATAAAAGGAAAGATTGAGTTCTATCGCCTTGACTAGCAACCAGTCTACCGCAGAAACTAATGGCAACTTACTGCGGGATAATCTTCTGCCCAGTCAGTCATGTCTTTTTCGAGACATGATCGCCCAAGCGTGTATCACGTATGACATTTAACTGACTGACTGTTGTAAGTGCAACTTAGATATAGCATAGGGCCGAAAGTATAGAACACCCAGTAAGGACCGAACTCGCTGTTCAGTCGTAACTGATTTAGCGAATCGAATTTGCGAAATATTAGACTACGACGAAATTCTAAAATATCATTGCGCATATGATCTTCTGTACTGAAAATAGCTTCAGTACCTATTACGAAGAGGTATCTTGATATTTTTTTAGTAGTGCGACCCGTCTTGTGATGAGCCATAGATCAATGCAGCCCATTGCTCCTAAATGGTTGCCCATGCCTGCCTTAGATGTTAAGATGTGTGTCTTTCTGTAAGGCAAAATTTCCTGTAGGCGAAATTTTTCCTTGTCGTTTATATTCCACGTTTTATATTACAAGTGCCATCATGACTTTATATTGTTATGAAATATATTCATCTCGCTTTCTCGTCCTTTCTCGTTTATTTGTGAAAATGATTTTGGCTACGGGGGTAGTGTGCAGGGGTCGGAGATATTAGTGCCGCTTGAGTTTCATCGTGTGTAGGTTATAGCCTCCGGCACTTATTGATATTGCCAGAGCACTTAATTTATTTTTTTATTCTCAGAATGCCAAAGTAATTTATATTTTCTCTGAGTCGCGAAGGAGTTTGCTACCCGAACAAGCATTGATAAACTGTTACTCGTGTTCAAGTCCAGGTAAAAGCTTTTTCTTTTTTCTTAATGCTGGCTATTTAGGCAATACGCTCTCTTTACAAAAAAAAAAAAAATGGGACAACTCAATCTATCCTACTTCGAATTTTATTTTGTGATATGTGCCGGAAAGGGGTATAGATACCATTCGCGGTAGCAAGCGGTTTTAGCAACCGGGTAGGACAATCTAGCAAGTAGAAGTAATGGATGGTGCTTGTTGTATGCAGTATCCTGAGATGTAGGCGTAGTCAATAGACGTAGACCAATAGACCTCTAATCGAAGACCTATGGACGTAGACTTTTAGTGGTAGACTTCTCTGCGTCCTCGCCTGCGTCCTCGCCTGCGTCCTCGCCTGCGTCTGTATTTTTGTCTGACACCAGCCAATCACATTATTGTGGTGGTGGGGGGAACCAAGGTGTATGTATATTCATTACATATTTATTACATCATTTTGAACTAAAATACGTTAATTACATAAAGTAAATTATCATTGCAATAGTAATTCTCAGCAATAATGAGATCACAAAAAGAAAACAAATGCAGGATTGTTGGCCTTTTTATGTTTAACTTCAAATCAACGCCTACATGGGTTATTTAATGCCGAAATCTCTTTTGTACCCAGTTTTGTCTTTGAGATAATAATGATTTTATAGATACGTCTTACTAATTAACCCATAGATGGGGAGAGAAGTGGTGAATTCATACTTTTCCCAAGGGTATTTTCCCGGAAAGTGAATATAACGAACCCAACTGGAATTGGAACTCTGCTCTCGGATTAACAATTCCTACCCATTATCTATTCCACCACTCTCACATTTAAGCTTACATCATTTGGTATTACCAAGCGTTCAACCATCTAACTACTGATCAGATTTGATATTGCTTAACTTCGGTGATTGTACGGGAATCGGTGTATCGACTTGAAGTGGGCGTAAGCCTTTGGATGCGTGAACAAGCTGATGAAACAACCAAGCACGTATTCACTGAATGTACGTAGTTTACCGGGGAGTATAAGTTAGGAAATGATTGGATTGATAAGAGAAACCATTGAGAAGTATGCCGTAAATTGGGCTTCGATATGAAAGAGAAATGGTAGGAATATCAGCCAGACACAACGCCAGAAAATGTCTGTCATGAGATATTAATGGATTTCGCAGTCAAGACAGACCGTTTCAATGAATCTCAGAAACAGGACTTAAAGAGAATAGCAAGTGCCAAATTATTGAATTCGCCGTTCTATATGATACAAAAGTAAACTCCGAAGAAATGGAAAAGGAAGAAAAATACCAGGATCTAGCTAGAGAGTTAAAATGGCTATGGAACATGATTATAAAACTAACTGCTTTTGTTAATGGGTCTGCTTATAACCTAGAAAATTGAAAGAGAGCTTAAGGAGTTTTGGAATTGAGAACAAGATTAAGGAGATCAAAAAAAAAACTGCTATTATGGGAGAATTTTCCGAAAAAATGTTCTGGATTTTTTACGAGTCTTCTTGACACATCAAAAACAATATTAATAAAAAAATTTCTGCTCACAAGTACGGCTCACACCTTACGAAGGATTTTATCTCTTGTAAAATGTGTGTGATCATAGGTTTATTTTTTTGTTTTGTTTTTCTAAAAAGATATTCAATGGAAAATGTGTTGATGCTATCTTTGACATTAGGTCTCTGGTTGGAACACGAAAATAAATGAGTATACACCATGAATCAAATAATAATAATAATAATAATAAATTGACTTCAATGTAAAATAAATATTTTATGAATGTCAAACTCTAATTGAGATTCTTCTTTGCTCTGAGTCTGATAGTGGGTGGATTTCGTTATAAAACAGTGCCAAATGTCATCAAAATACAAGAAGTCAGAGATCAAGGGAATATTTCATATTTTGACCGAAGTGAGTCTCATCAGTTGCTTCGAAACTCGACCGATTTGGTGTCGGTCGGAGTCGCTACTCCCTAAGCTATAGGCTCATGGAATCAGAAGGGAAATATTACTTGAGCAATAACCTTTCTTGCAAACGTCTTTCATTGTATACGAAATACAAGGAAGATTTTATCCTTTTTTTTCCAGAATCCTCACATTTTCTCGTTTTTCTATGGATAAGGGATGTAGAAATTTTCCATAATTATCGTTCCAAGCCACTTTCCAAAGTGCTTTTGGCCACTTTCAAGGGTGTGATGCCTCCGCTGTTGTTCTTTTATCATATTAGACAAAACAATAACCTAAAATTTAAAGAAGAAATTTACTCTATCACCTATAACAATTGTCACAAAAGATACATAGGAGAAACCTCCAGTAATCTAAATAAGATATATACGTAATCAATATTTAGTATAGCTTTTTAACCCTATTGAGCGTGAACGGAACATGTTGCATACTTCAGTAAATTTCCTGTAGTCACCCCCATCCAAGAAAATCACAACTGAGGTGCCGATAAACTTAAAGCGATCATAGAGAGATATATCCACGTGAACAACTGACACTTTGGAGACTTCATGCCACGTCGCACGACAACCGTTCATGCGACTGGTGAAGCATGTGTTGCAAGTCTGTAGAATGCTATTTCTAGTTTTTTGCTAATTAAGTTCATTTCATTCTTGCACTATAAGTCGGTGTTTTCGTCCGGATGATAACTGAGAATTCCAGTCTGGTTACCCATCCCAGATAATTGATTAAAGTCTTACAGTCTTTCTATTCCCCTCCAATTTGAACTGTGCATCGTAAAATTGAGCTTCTCTAAACATTGACCTGTTTTCGCTGGCTTAATTAACAAGATCTGTTCACTCTGAAGCCTGGGGCCAGGATTCATGCTCACTTAAAAGCCAGGATTTTCAAATACCGATTATTAAATCAGGCATCATTCTCTCTTGTAACCTGTAAAACTGAACATAGCAAAATCTACCTACTAAATCGTTGAGATACACTTCCATATTTTTCTTTTCAGTTGCTTGTTATCTATCGCATGCCAAACTTGTAGTTTCAAATAATAATTTACAAAACAGGCAAGATGTGAACTTCTCAATTCCATCTTCCCCATTCTTTGCAAAAATCTCACTGAATAACCCTCTAGGTTGAGTGGATCTTGGATCTAGGATGTGCGTTGTGGTACAGTGGATATCAGCTCGGAACGAGAAATCGGGGAGCCGCGTTCAAATTCCAGTTGAATTCATAGCATTCACTTACGCGCAAATACCCTTGGGAAAGGTATTAATCCGTCTCTTCCTTCCAGTTATGGGTTAAATAACAGGACAGATTGGGTTCTATAGCATTGGCTGGCAACCAATCTACCGCAGAAAGCAATGGCAACCTACTGCGGGATAATCTTCTGCCCAGTCAGTCATGTCTCTTTCGAGACATGATCGCCCAAGCATGTATCACGTATGGCACTTAACTGACTGATTGAATATAATAGTTGGAAACATGATTAAGGCTTTTACCGGGCATGAAGTGGGTAATCAATTTTATATTATTATTAAGTAATAAACTGATCCCCCACTAATTACTACTTAAAAATATAATACATCTCTTCCTGCTCTAGCTATGTCAAATAACAGGACAGTTTGGGTTCTATAGCCTTGGTCGGCAACTAGTCTACCGCAGAAAGCAATGGCAACCTACTGCGGGATAATCTTCTGCCCAGTCAGTCATGTCTCTTTCGAGACATGATCGCCCGAGCGTTTGCCATGTATGGCACTTAACTGACTGACATTTTCTGAAACTTATCCCATCCGCCCTACCAAATTGCTGCGTTGTATGCGTAATTTGCTATGACAATAGCATAAATACAAACGCCAATTTTCAAATAAAGCCAACCCATTTGAAAAACTAACACAACATAATCTTTATATCTCAAATTTCATTTACTATTGGCTCGTGTTCTATTTTAGATAAGTTTTATAGTTTCGAATATTAATTTACAAGCGAGGTCTTCTTCACTTGTAAGACTGATACAACCTAAACTTTCTGAAAACCGTTTTCTTGGACTTATCTCTTTGATGGGACGAGGGAATTGACGACTATATTTGCTATGAAAATAGTCGTCAGTTGTCTTTAAAAAGCCATACATTCAAAATCCTATTCTTAAAGCAAGCCAACCCTTTACGTTTCAAATATTGACACAGCATAATCTTCATATTTCAATTCGATAGACTATTAGACCTTGTGTCAGACTAAGCTAAGCTGAACAAGTATTCGAAACCCTTAACGCCGATTTTCCCCATTTGAAAGATTAGCATAATATAATCTTATTACAAATTTCACGTACCAGTGAATTTTCTACCAAAAGTAAAGCGGGTAATTTCGAATATTCATTTAGAAGACAGGTCTTCTCACCTGTAAGACTGACACAATCTAATCTTTCTAAAATCACTTTCCTCCGGCTCACCTTTTTAATGAATCAGCCAGTCAAGTGCCATACGTGATACACTCTTGTGCGATCATGTCTCAAAAGACATTACTTGCCATTACTTTCTGCGGTAGACTGGTTGCCAACCACTGCTACAGAACCCTATCTGTCTTGTTATTTGGCCCATCGCTGAAGGAAAAAGAAACAGATGTAATACCTTTCGCATAAGTGAATGCAATAAATTCAGCTAGAATTCGAACTCGGCTCTCTAATTCCTCGTTTCGAGTCGATATCCACTGCACCACAACGCAGTTTGATATGAGAGCAGAGTATTTCTCTATGAAAATAGGCTACGGTTGTCTTTTTTTTTTTTTATATAAGCTATAAATGTAAAATTTGTTCCTGAAAGCAGACTACAGTTCACATTTGGAAGATCTAAACTTATTTATAAATGGAACTTTGTCTGTGTGTGTGTGTGTGTGTGTGTGTGTGTCCGTCCGTTACCTATAGATTCCGAAACGGCTGAACCGATTTTCTTGAAAATTGACACAGTTGTACTATATATGTCTGCGAGTTTTCTTACCTAGGTTTTGTGCCGAGGTACCCCCGATAAATATCGAAAATCGATAATCGAAAAAATCGGGTTATAGAAAGAGTGGTCTGATTTTAATCAAATTTTATACACTCATAGACAAAGACATAAGAAACGGTATTCAGAAATTTCAAGGTTTCAGATCTTAGATTAGTGCAGAAAATTTTATATATATATATATATATCAAGGTAAGATGTTTGTGTTTGTGTCTGTTTATCTGCCTGTATGTCTGTATTTTTTTTTTTTCGGCCCTTTTATTTTAGTTTTTACTTCGGGTTTGACTCTAAGTAGGTATAATTGTAGTTCTTAGTCTCAGCCATGATACCATTTACTCAGAGGACTTATTTAGCCTTCAAAATTCAGTTTACGACGAAAAAAACTTATTTGATATCGATACCCGGAAATCAAAATTTGACTTACATCCATTCATTTTTCTTTCAGTCTACGGTTTCGCTTTAACCAGAAACAACTATTGCTTTTTTGTCTTTCGTGTCAACGTGTAAAGAGTCTGAACTCCAGGACCATGGATTAGTATTAAAACTTTCATTACACCCGAGCAACGCAGGATTATATTGCTGGGTGACACATAATTTTAATGTCTCAATTTATTTAGTTTATTTAGTCTTATGTCAGACTTAGCTACGATGAGAATGTATTAAAAACTCTTATCGCTTTTTGTTATTACTTTTGCGCTTTTTTTTCCCTTTATATCTGGATGGTGTAGTAATTTGAAGGTAATTTATATTTTCTATAAGATGGGGAAAGTGTTTTCATCGTTTACATTTCTCTTTTTTTATGTTGTAGGGCTGCTCTCAATTTGATTTTTAGTGGGTGGATAATTTTTTTCAGCAATCTTTTCGATCACTTTGGCTAGGTTAAGCGAAGAAATGACCTGCTATTTTTTGACAAAAAAGGTCATTCTCATTGTCACCCAGAATAATCAATTACAAGACAACTGCAACATCTGGGCGGTGAGGAACCTGCTTGCCATTGCGTTGGGCACCTTGCCACATCTGTCCGATGTACCCTTGTCACTTAGCGCTTGGCCTTGCTAAGTACTTTGCGCAACAACAAAAAAAAAAAAACGAAAAGAATGGTGCATATGCAATTTGTTCAGTTCAATTTTTTCCTCTTTTTGTTCTGAGAGAATTTTTTTTTTTTTTTTTTTTTGGTTTTGCCGTTCTTTATCGACATTTCCCATGCAGTGTTTTTACTTTCGGTTCTGGTGTCAAAGTAAAGAGTCCAAGACAGTTAAGGACTGCATGTCTTGGGAATGGCGGATAAAAGGAAAGTCAAACGGGAAATCACATCTCTAAAAGGTGATTCTCTCTGTATTTGGATCTTATTGCCTGGAAATCTAGAAGAAAATAGATATGAAGTGACTTACTTCGATCGATTGATGGGTACACACAGACACACAAAGGCATATATATATATATATATATATATATATATAAGTTTTAAGGTATGCTACATTTATGGGATAAAGTGTTCAATATCAGAGATAGTGTGCAAATAAATATTAAAGTGAACATTGAAGTTAACACCCAGCGGCGACAGTGTCTTTCATGCTTATATCGTTAGGCTAATCTGTGACTGTTGAACAAACAAAAATGTGCCCGCGTAGACATCTACAACAGGAAATATATGTATATATATATATATATAATTTGTTATATATCAAAAACAATTTTCGTAGAAAGATGTATGACAAAGTGGAGAAAGCTTTTGTGTGATGCACTTCTAACTTTATCGTTATCCCCACATATATATATATATATAGAGAGAGAGAGAGAGAGTGAGTGAAATCTTTCTTTACTGGTCTAAATTAAGCAAAAGCAGAAAATTGTAATACAAAAAAGTGCCCGATACACAGTTGAAAAAATTAACCACTTAGGCGACCATGATTTCAACTGATGTGGTTTTGTCAAGCAGCAGAGGTTAACCATTAAAAAAAACCAACCAAGTGGTTGATATTCCTATTTCTTTAATATATATATATATATATATATATATATATATATAATTGGAGTAGATAGACTGAACTATCGCCCGGTTCACACTCCACCCACGTCTATTGAACAGGTGTAGAGGCTCAGCCCTTGTTCCCTGTTTAGGATGTGGTTTCCGGCTTTCTCTTTTCCAATCTTTTCACTCTTACGTAGCCCCCTGCACACCAGTGGCCTTACCGCCTTGCCCAGGGTGATATGATTAAAAAAAACTTATTTTCCGTTTGTTTCACACAAACTCTTTAGTTTGGTCACAAGGCCATAAAGCTGTGTTTTGAGAAAGCGAAACCATTGAATGGGTTGTGCTAAAGTTTGGTCTTTACCTTGTTTTTTGTTCCTGAAATACTATAGTCGAATTGGCATTGCTGGCATAAGCTACTAAAAAGAAACTATGTTTAACAGTCATTTGGCAAATAAATGCCTATATTCCAGGTAACAAGATGAACGAGAAAGAGTAGTCAAAGACAGCAAACCTTCGCCAAGACAATACCGACATCAACTCAACCGATTAGCAAGAGATTCTTAAGATGAATTTACCGCTTTCAAGAAAGAAAATACAAAAACAAATGAACTCGGTCACTCTCCAATTAAATGCATACTAAAAACAAAGATGGTAAATCAGTATTCAAAATGGTCACTATTTGGTATGGGAAACTTAAAAACCTAAATCTTTTTAATAAAACAAAAAAGATAACGGATCGAACCCAAAATCTAATCATTTCGTACCACTGATTTGGTGAATCATCCATGAAATTTTCATCCAAATTCATCCAGGAGAGCTTTCCGATATCTTTACCGCATCACAGACAGCCACATAAACAAACAAACAAAAGTCAGCGGCAATTATCTGTACCCACCTTTTTCTTAGAATTCTTACCATCAGTCATCGGTATTTATACAGATACTTCCATTGTCTACCGAAATTAAGTTTCTCTGTTGCAAAAACCAAGTCAGATTTATCTACTTTAAATGACTATTGCTCCTTGCTGCTTCTTGTAACAGAAAAACGATTTTTTAATGCAATGTCAATCGTTATCTTCTGTATTCTCAACACTTGTTCTGTTATTATTCTCTCTTCTTAATAGTAGTAGTTCTCATATTCTCTAACACCCAGTAACATCTTGTGTCCTAAAGGCTTTATTGCCTTGCTTGGGTTGAACTGTTTTTTTTACAAATGCACTTAATATAATGCTGAGTATTAATAACACCTCTCGGATATACAATTTTCAGATCAAAATCCAAATAATAAACTATGTGTTAGGCCGTGAGCTAATTGGCCCACTTGCGTGTGTATGTGCGTAAGACTGTTTGTGTGAGATGCGTACGTATATGTAAAGAGGTGAGAGAAATTCACAAGCATATTTTCATTCTCTCTGTGACTCTCTCTCTCTCTCTCTCTCTCTCTCATAATAGTCATGAACAACTAATAAATGTATTTCCCTTTTTCTGATTTCTGTTTGTGCATACCTTCGTGCTTGTATCCGGCTGTGAATAAGCCCGATATGGATGTTATGCACCCAACAACACGACCCCAAATTCCGTCAAAATGTCACCAAGTCCTTCATTATTTTTTTATTTTATTTTTTGCATAAACCTATATCCTATGTCGTCAGTTTAAACTGACCCATTCTTTTTTTTTTCCACATGTGCTGACCATTTACCTTTTAATGTAGTATTTCTTGATTAGAGATGAAAACTTAAAAAATTTCCAACATATTTCAATTCAATTTTCACTTTGAACGATAAGCTATCCTTTTTCAAACATATGGAAAAAATAGGAGGTCATTTTAATTCATATTTTTCTCCCTTCAATTTTAATAGCCACCCCCCCCTCACACACACACCAAATACCCTCCAATAAAATTTTCTTCTATTTATCTATATATCGACAAATATGTTGTGGATAACAAGGACAGACTATAAATGGATCCGTTCGGCTCAATTAAGCGGATAACTGATTTACAAAAGACAATATATAGATTTAATTCATATCGTTTTGGCCTCAGTGTAAACTGACACAATTATATATATATATATATATATATATATATATATATATATATATATATAACTAAACATTTCGCCTCTAACAAGGCAATAAAGCCATTAAGACGCAAGAAGGGAATTCCACAGGCTGGAAGTGCGAGAAAACGAGCTGATAGAGTAGATATTGCGGTTACATATGATTCGCTTCACTGTAAAAGGGTTGGATCTAATCGTCAGAGTAAATTCATGTGGTAGGTTCACCAAGGAGCTAAGCTTAACGGAACAGAAACCGTGAAAGCATTTGTAGAAGAGACAGAGAGAGGCCACATTATGTTGGTGAGAAAGTGACCTGAGTTGAGCTACCAGGTTGGGATCAACTACATTGCAGATTCTCCGCTGGATTTTGTCAAGATCTCCGCGATGAATAGCAGGGGCACTCGACCAGATGTGACAGCAGTATTCAATACAGGCGGACGGTAGATTTATAGATTCAGACGAGAAAAACTTCCTGGCCCTGCACAGTGAACCGACCTTCCTAGCAGCAAATTTAGCTATGGCTTCAATGTAGTTATTCCACTTGAGGTCGGCTGATTGAGTTAGGGCGAGGAGGCGAAGTTTTTTGCTTTCAGAGAGACTAGCTTGATCCATGTTGATGAGGAGTAGGAGCGATTCTTTGTAGTGGTTAAGGGATAGCAGCTTCGTTTTGGTGGCATAAAAATTTCTTTCCAAGATCAGCAGCGAGGTTTGCTTTGTCAAACTCGGCAGATTTCTTATTGAGGTGCGAGTAAATGGTGGTATCTTCAGCATAGATGCCTACTTGGGATCTAATTACACCAGGGAGATCAATGGTGAAGATCAGAAAAGGCGTAGGACCTAGAATAGAGCCTTTGGGGACACTCGTGTTTGTATGATAGTATCTGGAAGTATGCCCATTTAATACTACCTTCATTAAATTAGATTAGATCAAACAAGCGTCCAGTTATACCGTAACCCTGAAGATTCTGTAGAAGACCAGCATGCCAGACTCTTTCAAATACTTTGGAGATATCTAGTACAACCCCTCTAGCTTTGCCCTTCTTATTGAGAGCCTGGTATATATACTCTGTGATGGTCGTTAGAATATCAGCAGTAGACCTGGTGAAACGGAAACAATACTGTTTATCAAAGAAGAGGCACGAAATGGCACGAAAAAAGCCACATATCAAATACAATCGAAATGGTACGAAAAAAGCCACATATCAAATACAATCGAAATGGTACGAAAAAAGCCACATATCAAATACAATCGAAATGGCACGAAAAAAGCCACATATCAAATACAATCGAAATGGCACGAAAAAAGCCACATATCAAATACAATCGAAATGGCACGAAAAAAGCCACATATCAAATACAATCGAAATGGCACGAAAAAAGCCGCATATCAAATACAACCGAAATGGCACGAAAAAAGCCGCATATCAAATACAACCGAAATGGCACGAAAAAAGCCACATATCAAATACAATCGGGGTTTGTTAGGAAAAAATTTAGAAGATTTAACGTCTTTTGACCCCACTTGATACTTTTAAAATATTTACTCATGCAGTTATTATTTCATTTTCTTAGGCACCATTTTACCTCTGCTCGTAATGAATGCAAAAGTGATGCCTGTGCGATGTTGTACTACTTCAGTATTTATAATAAACTCGAAAAATTTACCAGAAATTGCTAGGAGGCTGAAAGATCGATAATTAGAGGGTCTTGAGGATTCTCCAGAGTTTTTAAATAAACGAACCACAGAGCAGGATTCCAGCAGGCAGGGAAGCAAGCAGAGATGTAGTAGTTGTAGAGTTTAGATAGGACTATCAGTCTTCAGATGCACATTTCTTCAGGACAATGATTGATATTCTGACACCTCCGCTTGCCTTATAGAGGTCAAGTTTTGAAATTATGTTAGAGACTAGCAACGGGTTAATGTGAACGTCACTCAGTTGAGCATCAGTTTTAGATGGGAAATCAGGTGCGGATACCCCGGGTGAATCAAGTGTTGCGTTGCAAGCAAAGCATTTGGCCTTGTCCGCTGAAGATGTGAGGGTCTCACATTTATTGATTAAAGTGGGGATTGAGGGCTTGCTGTTGTTTAACACATTTTTACAAAGTCGCCAGTCGTCTTTGGAGCGTAATTTGCGGGAAGCTATACGCTGCTTCATTCTTTCAGCAAACAACAGCTTAGCATCACTTTTGCATTCATTACGAGCAGAGGTAAAATGGTGCCTAAGAAAATGAAATAACTGCATGAGTAAATATTTTAAAAGTATCCAGTGGGGTCAAAAGACGTTAAATCTTCTAAATTTTTTCCTAACAAACCCCGATTGTATTTGATATGTGGCTTTTTTCGTGCCATTTCACAGTTTCCTTATTAATTTTTATCTCTGCCTTTTTTTTACCCCTCTACACAGTATATATATATATATATATATATATATATATATATATATATATATATAATGAAATTATGAGTTATTTCTCGTGGTTCTGCTATGAGTTTTTTTTATTTGTAATGGTGAGGGGAGAGTACTTCCGGTTGTCTCGTTCTTAGTGAAAGAAAGATTTCACTGTAGAAGGAAATGAGGTAACACGATTGCGTGTTTCATGTAGATGTTCCTGTGTCTCGGTACGTTCATATTGAATTTTAACCGGAGATATTAGAATTACAATATATTGCTTTCTCTTTTCCCCTCTGACCTTTTCTCCCATTAAGAAATCGTACATAGACCAGCGCATTTACACATGAACTCGTAGAAGGTGCACTCTACAGAGGGTCAGATCGAGTACTTATCAGCACTCCTTCGTGCAATCCCATCATCAAGGAATAAGATTTCAAGAAATTTAATAGTTGTTCAGCTATCCAACATTTCTCGTGTCTCGCTAGGCGTTTCGCACATCCCTCGAAATCACTCCACCATTAAATAAAAAAATCTAATTGTCTATGAAGATACATTAAGATACATTTTTTTTTTTTTAACTCTTGGTGTGATTTATTTATTAATTTTCTTTAGGTCGTTATTTCACGCATTAATACTTCAGACATTTTAATAGCATCTCATAAACATAATTCTATTTGGGCTTTTCGGCGCTAGATCAGTTACTACTGAATAGTGAGTTCGTTTCTCACTGTGTTCCTCCCTACTTTAAGTCTTTTGTCACATCTAAGCAACACTATAAAAAAATTACCATAAACATATATATATATATATATATATATATATATATATAATCTAAAGTGTATATATATATATATATATATATATATATATATACACAAAAATCTAAAGTGAGCCAAAACCTACCGCGGTTTCACACTACGGATCGTCAGGGCAAAGGCTCTGACACTAAAACTGTTACAACTAGTCTCATCCTTGACAGGGGTTAGGCACATAACTTCATATTCTTTGCCCTGACGATCCGTAGTGTGAAACCGCGGTAGGTTTTGGCTCACTTTAGATTTTTGTGTGTCTTTGCTCTACTTTTGTATATTTTCTCTTGTACTTTGTATCGAGCACTTTTTCTTGTGGTTAGTTCCGTTTGGGTTTTTTTTTTCTTTGCTGCGGAGTATTGAATGTTTTGTTCTTGTTCTGCGGGTTTCTTTTTTTTCTCCCCATTTATCCGACGCCTTAGTGCACCGGATTGCAACGGAATTAGGTTCTGTTTGTTAGTGGTTTTTTTGAAGGTTTATTTTAGTATAATTTTACGGCCTACATACTTACAGAGTCTATTTAGGTATTATATATATATATATATATATATATATATATATATATATAATATTTCTATTTCGGAAATTTCTGTGTTTCGAGATAGAATCTCGTCATCAGGCAATATCGGATGTTGACAAGATTCTATCTCAAAACATAGAAATTTTCGTGTCGCAATGTACTTTTAATTCATAATTATATGATTATATTATGCTCTACAATATTTATTGTATTGAGCACTATTTATAACAAAAAACAAATGCCAAGGAACTCAAAATCGTAAAACCTTGGGTCCTTTTTACCTGGATATATATATATATATATATATATATATATTATATTGATCACTCCCTTGAAATTTACTTCCGAATCGTATAATTTATTCAAGAATATGCAGTTATGTGCCTAACCCCTGTCAAGGATGAGACTAGTTGTAACAGTTTTATAGAAATTTACGGTGATACTTAGATGTTTACGGATTGCGAAAAAGAACAACGTCAGTGACGTTAGCTCAGTCTCAAACTTGGTATTTGTAAATAAAAATAATGTACAGATAACTCAGTAAGAAAATAGGAAATCGACGCAACACGTTTTTTTTTTCTTTTTTATAATCATTTCACCCCAAGCAAGGCAGGACTGCCACTGGTGTGCAGAGAGTTACATAAAAAGAGAGTGATGTGAAAGAGGAACAAGTTACAGGGAGAGTCAGAGAATGTGTAAGAACAGGATGAGAATACTGGTGTGAAGAGAGCTGCATGAGAGTAGAATGTAAAGGGAAAAGAACATGATACAAGGGTTGTCAGAGAAAGGATGCGAGTCAAGGTGACAAGAGATGGTAATTGGTATTACATTTAAATTCTTGGAGGTGGGAGCTGTCAGTGAAGCAAGAAAACGGAATGAAATTCCACAGGCGAGAAGTGCGAGAAAAGAAACTGTAGTGTAGAAGTTGTGGTTACATTTGATTGGTTTCACTCTTCAAGGGATGGACCTTGTTGCTAGTCTAGTCAGTTAAGTGCCATACGTGATACACGCTTGAGCGATCATGTCTCAAAAGAGACATGGCTGACTGGGCAGAAAATTATCCCGCAGTAGGTTGCCATTACTTTCTGCGGTAGACTGGTTGCCAGCCAATGTTATAGAAGCCAGTCTGTCTTGATATTTAACCCATAACTGGAGGGACGAGACGGACTAATATCTTTGCCAAGAATGTTTCTGCTTATGTGAATGCAAAGAATTAAAATGAAATTCGAACACGGCACCTCAATTTCTCGTTCCCAGTTGATATCCACTACTCCACAACGCACATCCTATTAGCTAGTCTAGTAGCACCAGGGAACACCAGGGGAGCTAAGCTCATCGCAGTAGAAGCTGTGAGAATACTTTCCTCTGTCTCTTTTAGAAATATTCATATGGCTTCTACTGCGATGAACTAAGGTCCCTGGTGATCCCTCTGCATGAATTAAATCGAGCTACTAGACTAGCAATATGTTCCATCCCACAATACGCCAGTGAGAAAGTGACTGGAGTTGAGCTACCAGGTTGGGATCAATTGCATTCCAGATTCTCCGTTAAATTTCGTCAAGAACCACGAGGGCTATCCGACATATGATGTGATAGCAGTATTCAATACACGGGTGGATAGTAGATTTATGTGTCCATATATATATATATATATATATATATATATATATATATATATATATATATTTTAGGATGATGATGCCCTTTTTCTAAAATTATAAATATAATAAGTATTTCGACAAATGTCGTGATGGGAAGTTCTAATAAAAAATATACCAAAAAAATATTTTCGCAAAAACTCTTCAATTTATTTATTTATTTATTTTTTCAAGCTAGCTCCTCCTCAGCGAAGTGCCATACGTGATACACGCTTGGGCGATCATGTCTCGAAAGAGACATGACTGACTGGGCAGAATATTATCCCGCAGTAGGTTGCCATTGCTTTCTGCGGTAGACTGGTTGCCGACCAAGGCTATAGAACCCAATCTGTCCTATTATTTAACCCATAACTGGAGGGAAGAAACGGATTAATACCTTTCCGAAGGGTATAGCTTGATAATCTAAAAAGTGCTGATTTTAATTATGGAAAGATGTTACTACGGTACTTGAAAAAATAATTAATTCTGAAATTTTATTTTCACGGATAAATATGGAGATACTTTTTTTTATTTTGTAAAGAAACAAACTCTATGACCCATGTAAATCTTACTGCACCTAAATTATGTTTCATATCTATTCATATCTTTTATTTCGTTGTCATGCCCTTTTGGATCCCTATTTAAGTTCTGATTCATTGCGCCTTTCTACCTTGTCATTATTTCTTTCTAAAGTCCCTTGTTAGCTGTCCAAGTGCCCTGCATATTTCGAATGCTTGTTGTCCCAGCATGTTTGACTTTAAAAAGGAGGGAAAAAAAAGAAAAACACCCCCGGCACTGTTACTAACCAACGCTAATGTTTGAAAATACTGCATTAGAATGTGCTCATTAACCTTGCAAGTATTTCTGTTAATAGCAACACCATCCAAACTAATGACAGGACCCTGGGTAGAAGAAAGATAGAGAAATATATAAGGAAGTAAAAGACGGGTGTATAGTTGATTCAAAGAGAGAGAGAGAGAGACGTGGAGAGAGGGAAGAATATATAAGAGGAATAGACAAAGAAGTTGATGTAGTGATTCGTCTACCTTTCTTTCAAGTTTATATTCATAATTTACAGATTTTATAGCTTTTTTTTATTTTTTATTTTATTTTATTTTTTTACAATTACATTTGGAGCAATTATTATTTGGTTATTTTTTTTCTTTAGGTGCAATTACAGAAATAACAGACACTTAAATAAACTGACACTCGTGAAGGTAGATAGACATTGTAACACTGAGGCTGAGATGTAGTCATGAACAATTGGCAACCAATATTCTCCTAGTGTCAATTTAAACTGTGATTTTTTTAAAATTATATAAACCTACGTCGATGCCACGGCTCGGTGTTTCATGCGTTATACAATCATCAACTACATATTTTAAACTCTTTCAGATTGAAATATGCACCTGATGATTGAATAACGTATGAAACTCCGAGTTGTGCCATCGACGTAAAATAATATATATATATATATATATATATATATATATATATATATATTGATTGTTTAATTACTTAGTTTCTGGTCATAATAAGATTAGACTAGTTCACATTTCTATTTAAAAGTGTTTAATACAATTATATTGTAGAGCTTTTGAATATTTTCCATTTGTAAACAAGTTATTACGCGACCTAGGTGTCTACCATGAGTGGTGTCTTCGGGCGATTTTTAATAACGATTTAGAAAAATCGCCTGAAGACAATACTCAGTGTAGAATCCTAGGTCGCCGCGTAATAACACGTTTACAAATGCAATAGTGTGTGTGTGTATATATATATATATATATATATATATATATATATATATATAAAAATACAGCTCTGTTCATACATTGAGCACTGTTTTATTAACACCTGAATATGTGCACCATCATATGTATATTTATTAATTTACGTCACTATATATATATATATATATATATAAACAATAACAAGTGCAGTGACATAAACACACTTGAAAAGGGCTATAGAAATGGTTGAATGCATTTGAGATGATAAAAATTTCGGACAATTTTTATATTCTTTATTTCCAATGAATTTAGAAAATGGTAGAAAAATTTAATGAAAACAATTCAATCCTTGTTGTCGGTTGTATTCAATGAAATATCTTTGTGAGAAAGGTTGTTGCTCAAATGTGTATACATACATATGTCAATCTCAGTTCACCCCAGATAACCTTATCAAACTTTAACTTTTATATATATATATATATATATATATATATATATAATATTTGCCATCTTCTGCCTTTCGAAAACCTGTTCTTTTATTGCATTTTCTCCTTGTTAAAATCTAATATGGTTGTTTAGGGTTAACTGACATATATATCTCAAAGGACCTTGAATAAGTTCTCGTTGTTTTTATAACTGAAGACGGGCCAAAAATAATGCATTTGCGAGGAATTTTACTGCACTAGTTTATTTAAAAGTAATCTGTTGCTGAAGTGCACAACATTCTTGTTGAGACATACGACAATGCTCTCTCTGAAACAATTTGCAGATGTTTAGACGCTTCATAATTAATGATTTTGATGTTAAAGATAAAGAACGATTTGGAGGCATTAATTGATGAAGGCTCATGTCAGGTGCAATTTCAGTTTCGAAACGTATGAAAGCATTAAGAACGATTCAAAGGGAAAGACATCGGATGCTGTACGAGTTGAAGCCGAGAGACGTCGAACTTTTGCTTCAACGGTAGAAAAGGAAAGCTTTTTGCATGGTGTCTTGACCGGTGATGAAAAGTGGATACACTACGATAAGCGTAGAAGATTGTGAGTTATACCCGGCTATCCAAAGCTGAATATCCATGGTTTAAAGCTTCCGCTTCTCATTTGGTTGGATCAGCTGGGCGTAGTTTATTGTAAGGTGCTCAAACCGACCGAAACCTTCACGAAAGATCACTGTAAACAACAATTGATGCTTTTGAGTTGAGCAAAAAACGGCCACTATACGATTTGATTTTACATGTCAAATCTAGGCCACATATTGCAAAACGGGTTAAAATCTACTTATAAACGCTTAAATGAGAAGTCCTACAGCACCCGCTATATTCACCACATTGTTTCGGTCGGTGGCATATGGCCTTGCTAAGTAGCACTTTCGTTCTTATGGAGCTGCCAAAAAATGGCTGGACTCTTAGTTAGCCTCAAAGGACGTGTGGTTTTTCTGACGCGGAATTCAAATCTTGCCAGGAAGATGGGATAAAAGTAGTGGCTAGCGATGGATAAAGCTTTCAGCAACATATTTCTAATATATATATATATATATATATATATATATATATAGTCATCCGCAGACAGATCTGTTTCGCTGTATCAAAGCTCATCAGTACGGTTAGACAGCCGATTACTTTTTACCCAGGATTGAAACCCGACTGAATTGGCGTCAGTCAGCGATTCTACTTCTGAGCTATGGGCGCTCGGTAGAAGAGGGCAGACATTTTAGTGTGCATATTATCATTAAATACACGCCCAATAGCTGAGAGTGTTCTAATTCATTGCTAAATGAACGATGCGTAGATGCCAGAATAGCTAATGTTTTTCAAAGTCTACCATTCTTCCAGAGTGCTCAATCAGGGTGTGAGAGAGTATATATATATATATATATATATATATATATATATATATATATATATGCCCTTTGAAAGTGCTTGGTCAATGGATAAATACTACCAATTATGTATAAGATTTGCATTAATTTCTGATCACTTACAATTCTCTTTATGATTTTAGATTCATTGCTATAAAAAAAATTAATTGCCATGTATTTCTGTAATATGTAATTTGCAATATATTTACATTTTGTATTAAAAAATCTCACGGTTGTCAATAATACATGCTTAATTCCTGATCTATGACACACAGTTCTCCCAGCTCCTTTTCCTTCTGCAGAAAGAGTTCTGAATCCTCGTCAAGCAAATTATTAGTGCAGAAAACAGCTGAGAATTGTTGAGTCAGAAGATGTTAAGAAAAGAATTTTAACTTCTTTGTTTTTTTTTTTAACTCTGCCTCCAGAATTTGTTGTCTTTTTATATCCGTGATAATTAGAGTGAGTAAAAATTTTGACGTATTTTGTTGGTTATATCCTGTTCGTTTTATATTCAATTATTAGATTAAACGAATATTTTAAAAAATATTTAACTTGAAAATCTAATTATACAGGGTGAGATGGATAAAATGAAAATAACACTGACATCTCATTTTAACAGATATACAGGTTGCGATGGCTGAATTGTCGTCTAAAAGAGGCCAAAATGAAAATAACACTGACATCTCATTTTAACAGATATACAGGTTGCGATGGCTGAATTGTCGTCTAAAAGAGGTCAAAATGAAAATAACACTGACATCTCATTTTAACAGATATACAGGTTGCGATGGCTGAATTGTCGTCTAAAAGAGGCCAAAATGAAAATAACACTGACATCTCATTTTAACAGATATACAGGTTGCGATGGCTGAATTGTCGTCTAAAAGAGGCCAAAATGAAAATAACACTGACATCTCATTTTAACAGATATACAGGTTTCGATGGCTGAATTGTCGTCTAAAAGAGGCCAAAATGAAAATAACACTGACATCTCATTTTAACAGATATACAGGTTGCGATGGCTGAATTGTCGTCTAAAAGAGGCCAAAATGAAAATAACACTGACATCTCATTTTAACAGATATACAGGTTGCGATGGCTGAATTGTCGTCTAAAAGAGGCCAAATTGAAAATAACACTAACATCACATTTTAACAGATATGTTTACCGAAATGACACAAAAATATTTTGAAATACTAAAGAGTAATCTTCTTCTCTAAAATTGTCATTGGCTTCAACCACGGCCTTCAGATGACGTCGGAATCTGTTGCAACCTGACAGTCTTCTTATTTAAGTTGGTGAATGTTGCCATAATCATTGTCTTCTGTTCATCTATGGTGTTACAAGGAATTTTTTTGGTGTTTCGCTCAACTGTGCCCGACATATAATAATCGAGGAGGTTGCTGTTTTGGGAGTTAGGTGGTCAGTTGTAAGGGGTTATCTGCTAGCAGAAATTGTCTGACAGCCATGACTTGGTTTTTCTGCTTGTGTGGCATGGTGCAGAGTTCTGTTGCTAGATTTAGGGCTTTCAAGCAGCTATTTTCTTGACCTAGGACTGCACTCCCTTCTGAAGGAACTTGCTGTAGACCTCTATATTAAATTTGGGGCCGTCACCCACAAATGCAGTCATTCTTTTCTGATCAGAATGAGCATAATGATTTTTCCGTTCTGCCGTAACTTCGTAATCATCATTAGACTCATCCAACTCTTTCCAAACGCCTGCACAGCCTTCAGATTGACATTTAAATACTCCGAAATATTCCTATTCGGGCTTCCGGCGCGAATGCCAAGCAGTACAGCCTGCCTTTTCAGAATTTCAGGCGGTGAGAATCGCGTCATAGTTTCCTTCTTTTTTCTTTTTTTTCTGCAGACGCTGCCCAACCGACCCTACTATATTGTACAGTGAACAAAATCAAAATCAATCAATGTGAAATTAAAAAATACTAAATTGCCATAATTTATCCATCGCACTCTCTGTATGTCATCGTTAGAGTGAATGAATCGTTTTTTTTTTTTTAAACATGAACCGGGACACTTTTCTGGACTAACCTATAGCATACACACACTATCGTGGACCACACACGCATGAAAGCCATGTATTCTCATTGTTCTCTTTTTTTAAAATATATTTCTATTTTGTCATCAGTTTTTATTTCTTAACGTTAAATCAGCAGTGATTTTTTTTATATAATCTTAAATAATAATCATGTATAATTATTTCAAAACTATTTTACACCCGAATTGTTTTAGAGAAAGCCCACGGAATTCATATATCATAAAGACTCAGTAGTTGAAAGTACGGCTATGTCCTAATTGTTTTGTATTTGATCATTAGAGAAAATCCAATTCGTTATATTTGTTTGATAAATCCTAGTGTGTTTCATGCTAAGACATAACCTAAGGATTGCGTGTAACCATAAAACAGACTATCGCCCATGGGTTTTGACATCAGTGTCGACTTTTCTATATACATAGGCTCTCTATCACTGATACTGAGCAATTTTAACCCAGAAATATAACGTTAGCTTAAAACTATATTTCATTGTGTGTGTAGGGGGGGGGTTCGTTGAAAACAACTGACAAGGTAATGCGATTTACTGAACAAATGTACTGCATATATATATATATATATATATGTGTGTGTGTGCTAACTAAAAACTACTATATTTTATATTTGGTTTCGTCATTGAAACAACAGTCAAAACAAAATGTACAATTTTGTAGTCCCTTGTAGTTTGCACACGTGTTAACGTAATAATTAATAATAAATATTCATTGCTCTATTTTAATATTGAGCACGTTTTAAATTAACGTTTTGAACGTTGCAATTATTTTCTTCGTTCTTATTCATTTGGGTATATATATATATATATATATATATATATATATACTTTCCTCTTGTGACGCTCATGGAAAGAGAGACAATAGTGAGACAGCGTCGGTTCAGTCCATTCTCTTTACTACGAGTTATGAAAGCTATTGCCATGTGTTTGCTTTTTAATAGTCTTATTATTTTAAATTATAATTATGTCGTCAAGTAATATATATATATATATATATATATATATATATAGAGATATATATATAGCCTCTCTATCATAATAAAAACCGTTGCGTATTTATTTGTGTGTGTATGTATATATATATATATATATATATATATATATATATATATATAATCTCCTGTCGCGCTCAAGGAGAATAACCTGAGAGGAAACAGCTAATAATCCTCTCAAATATTTTGCCGCCAGTTTTTGACGACAGATTATACTCGTGTGTGTGTGTGTGTCTATATATATATATATATATATATATATATATATATTGGAGAAAATTTTCAAAATTCAAAGGTGTCGGATGTACATTTCGACATAGGATCTCTAATAGAGACTCTACATCACGTCAGCGACATTGTTTTTCAAAATGGCGAAGGCTCTGAGTAGAGGGGTTTTGGTTAACAACGGTCACAAAGTAGAACAGGACAGAGCTGGTAGTCGCGGGGTTACAGGGTGTTGAAATGGTATAGGGAGGGAGGAATAGGAGTTCATATTTTATAAAGATAGACAACTAAATGAGTTAAATTACTTTTCAAAGTTAAGATTTTGGGCTGTTTGAAGAGGTGTGTTTAGGCGAGAAGGAATGGGTTTCAATATAAGATTTAAAAAAAATTTTTAACGGCTGTGTGAAGTAAACAAACTATTTATATATATAACAAAACTTAATTTTGGGGGAGGTTCTGAAATACATAATTTCTCTATTTATATAAGTATATTATATCTAAACTTATTTATAAATGGAACTTTGTCTCTGTCTGCATGTGGCTGTGTGCGCGTGTGTCCGTTACCTATAGACTCTGAAACGGCTAAACCGATTTTCTTGAAAATTTACACAGTTGTACTATAAGCGTCTGCGAGTGTTCTTAACTAGGTTTTGTGTCGAGGTACCCCCGATAAATATCGAAAATCGATAATCGAAAAAATCGGATTATAGAAAGAGTGGTCCGATTTTAATCAAATTTGATACACTCATAGACAAAGACATAGGAAATGATATTCAATAGTTTCAAGGTTGCAGTTCTTACAATAGTGCAGAAATTTGATTATAAAAGACAAGATGTTTGTGTGTGTGCCTGTTTATCTCTCTGTATGTCCTTTATACAAATCCACAATTTTTATCCAGTTCTCACCAAACTTCACACAAATATTCTTTAGGCTGAGTCTGAGCTCCAGGACCATGGGTTAGTTTTAAAGCTTTCATTACACCCGAGCAACGCCGGGCTATACTGCTAGTATACTATAGAAATACTACTGATATATAGTACGACTATATGTATGTCCAAATGGTTGAACAAGAGTACAAATTCATCCTTTTTTTCCCGGTTCTTTCTCAAATATTTTTCATTTTTTTCCCACTCCGAGTAAATCCTTGAATCTTAGTGGCATTTACGCCTTGCACTGGGTGACTTGATTAAAAAATAATTGCTTAAGATTTTATTCGTGATAAGCTATGGAAACAAACCTTTCCGTGATGATTTATATATATATATATAGGAAAGAATATTAATAAATTAATAAAAAGTTTTGAATTTAAAAACGTACTTTTTTAAACAGTATTTGTTTATTTTTATAGTGTTTTATATTTCAGACCGCCCTCGGTCCTTCATCAGACAAGGGCGGTCTGAAATATAAAACACTATAAAAATAAACAAATACTGTTTAAAAAAGTACGTTTTTAAATTCAAAACTTTTTATTAATATTCTTTCCTATACATATTAAGACAGTATACGTGGATGATCATCACTATATATATATTTTTCATTCATTTTATTTTTTATACAAATAAACCGATGTTTTCAATGGAGGACAGCCCCAAAATTTGCTCTACCTTTTCATGTCATGCACTGCCAAAGTTATATTGTAATGAGTGTTATTAAGTGCTCAGTAGACAATTACGCTTGTTCATTAGCACGCGATTAGACCTTTTCCCAAACAATAAAATTGGTGGACCAATTTTCTCATCAATGTTCCACTGAAAAGGAAATCTCATAAAATCTATTTGGCAATAGAAAAAAGAAAAACTGCCTGAAATTTCAAAAGGTTGGTGGCAAAATGGACTTTTTATTTGGCTAGACAAACTGCTTCATTAGATTGTTTACATAAATCTTCAGACAGTCAATTTATTAGACAGCTTCTTTTTTTTTTATTTAATTTTACCTCCTCACTTTAGGATTCCTTAAACGATTCGTCGTCGTCTTTTATGTGCCGTGATCATAGTTCTCCACAACTTCCTATCCGTTGTAGCTTTTAATGAATTTCGTTTTTATCTCTTCTAAATTTTATTCTGTCATTCATTTACGAAAGCTCGCTGTTTAGGTTATGTGTTGATTTTGATTCACTCTACCTCTCTTGCCCCCAGTCTATCTTGTGAGTGTCAGATTTTCCAAGGCCCTTTTCCTCATAACGTACCGTAGAAATTAGAACTGTATTTTTCTGATAAGTCTAGAACACTGACCATGGGTATATAGGAAAAATTGAGTACAGCACAAATTTTTTCCATTTTAAATTACAATTTTCAGTTCCTGATTTTCTTAGCTAAATAATGTTTTTCAGTTCTTATTAATTTTAACTCGAAGTACAAAGTTTGAGGTTCATGTATGTAAAATATATCAAATAAAGACTTCAATTTAATATTTTTTTCATATTTTCAAATTGGGGTATGATATACCCATGGTTAGTAGTGATGTAACTTAAATTGATCGTTAGTGTTCTAGGGTTAAGTATAAGTGATCTTTTCTCTAGAACTTTGCCTCATATGTTTGGCTCATACTGTTCTCAGTATCCTTCTGTAGAACTATACTTCTGTTGTTTTTAGTCTTTTCTTCGTCTGTAAGATTAATGGCTTTTTCTTAACGAATATATATATATGTACCTAGTCTATTAGAAAACAAAAAGAATAACGATGATAATCGCGCGTTTTCTGTTTTCTAAAATGTTAACAGCTTTTATGACAATTCCCAACAGGCTAAATGTTGAATCTATGGTAGTCTTATCTTGGTTTGATTGCCAACGAAGAGTCACCCCGACTAGAAGTAATTTCAAAAGTAGCAGCTGCAAAATTTAATAGGAAGACAAGAATCTGGACCTGAAATCAAATCAAACTGTTGCGTCCATTGATTTTCTGTGCGTCTGCAAGTCTTGGATATTAATAGCGTTAACGTTAGTAATATAAATACGATGCTACAGATTCATCGGCATTTCCAAGGTAGACAATATCACAGATGACAATGCGAGACACCATCAACCACGGTCCTGGGTATCATGGTAAACTGTATTCGGCAGCAAGGCCTCTTATTATGAGATTGTGAGAAGAATGGAACCACCTCTTAATTGCTGTTGTTCCCAGGTCAACTCTGACTCGGAGTGGTAGCACCTGCTAGAATCCCAGCTATGGGCAAAGAGTTAACCCATTAACTGGGGTCAAAACACTGAAAGTATAAAAATAGACTTTTATAAACATATATAAATGAAAAAAGTTTTATAGGAAAATGTAAAATTTTGAAGGAAAAAAATTATTACCTACAATATATTTTTGAATACAAAACTAGAAGACATCTTCAATTTTCTAAAATAAAAAATAAATTTTTTCATCAGAATCTGACTAAATGAACCTTTTCATTATAACCGAACATTAAAAAAATACCTTAAAACTATACCTTTTTGAGATTAAATAGCCCACAGTGGTTGATATTCCGTTAAACAAGATTCAAACTCAAGCCATCAAACACGAATCAGGTTCGTTGGAAGGCCATTTAACGAAGAGAACATTAAAATGGTATGGGCAGGTAATTAGAGCTAACAAACACGCTACTACCATCCTACAAGGTGAAAGAAGAGCAAGAGGCAGTCAGTGAGAAAAATGGGCTGACATCACCGATAAAATCAGACATTGGCACGTAACCGAGACATATGGAAGAAGACTGTAAGGTATGGAAGCTTATGGCTATTACTGCTGGGTTGATTCTTTCGCCTAAACATCCGAAACTTGTTGAACGGCTTTCGCCGCTGAAATAAATAGGTAAAGAGAAAAGGAAAGATATAGAGACACTAGAGGGACAGTTTGGACACTGATTTTATTTTTGGTTTTAACGACCTCTTGTTGGGGAAATTCCTTCCCGAACAGTTTGGCACGTCTTTACCATCCAAAGTCCAACAGAGAAAGAGATAGTTTATTTTTGGCACCAAGAGGCCTCTGTTTTTGCACATGCGTCAATTGTCTTTCCTGTCAGAGGACTCCTGGGAGATTTTTAAGTTTATTTTATTTCGTAGTTTTGTTTTATTTCGTAGTTTTTATTTTATTTTGTATTTTTATTTTATTTAGTATTTTTATTTTATTTAGTGATCTTTATTTAATCCTTATAAAGGTGCCCAATTGCGTAGCGATTAAACCCATCTTAATATTGACGATGGTGGTGATTACGATAAAGGTGGTTTTAATAGTCTTCAGTTTTTTTGTTTGTTTTTTTTAATCATATCATCCCGAGCAAGGCGGTAAGGCCACTGGTGCGCAGGGGGCTACGTAAGAGTGAATAGATTGGAAAAGAGAAAGCCGGAAACCACATCCTAAACAGGGAACAAGGGATGAGCCTCTACATCTGTTCAATAGACGTGGGTGGAGTGTGAACCGGGCGATAGTTCAGTCTATCTTTCCGTTGATTTGAATATTTGCGGGGAGCCGAGTTCAAATTCCAGTTGAATTCATTGCATTCACATACGCGCAAATTCCCTTGGGAAAGGTATTAATCCGTCTCTTCCTTCCAGTTATGGGTTAAATAACAGGACAGATTGGGTTCTATAGTCTTGGCTGGCAACCAATCTACCGCAGAAAGCAATGGCAATCTACTGCGGGATAATCTTCTGCCCAGTCATTCATGTCTCTTTCGAGACATGATCGCCCAAGCGTTTACCACGTATGGCACTTAACTGACTGAATTACACACAAATAGTTTGAGGATAACTTTGGTTATTCTGATGTTCATTTTGCGAAGACAAATTAAACCTCTTTCTCTTCCTCCACTACACGTCAAAATGGAGAAAAAGAGTTTGACTTTTTTTAACTGCCTGGTGTTTTGTAATATGTTTCGTAATGAGATCTCATTGAAGTTGATTGAATTGTTTAGCTGTGAAAGTGTCCAGCATTTCACGGCACATTTAATTTATGCTTCGATATTAATAGCTCACAAAATAACCAAATTTCCTTTAAGCTATTTCCCAAATTTTGTGAGGTTTAGGGCACAATGGTACATTAGGCGGCAACGGTAAATTGCTTCCCTATCGGGAATGGAGATGTTACATCGTCGTTTTGACAGAATTCGGAAACGTTTACGGGGCTTTGTGTGTGTGTGTGGGGGGGGGGGTGATATTTTTGCTCTACAGCTCCTTTCTCCACAGACGAAAAGCTGCAAGTTTATCACTCCTCTGTTGCTACTTCTATTACAAATGTTCTAACCAGCTCTATTCTTTACAGCCACTAGCTCAGACTTTTACAGCCAAGACCCGCCTTGTTGCCTCTGCAAATCTGAACCGCCCTCATTTTTTACGGAATTCCATAGGGTGTTCCATCTCAAAAACTTCAAGAATGGCCACTTTTTGGAAAAGACTTCCGTATGAATGCCTCCCGAACAATACAATCTAAACTTCTTGAAGTCAATTTTTTTTTTTTTTTAATCATATCACCCCAAGCAAGGCGATAACGCCACTGATGCGCAGGGGGCTACGTAAGGGTAAAAAGAATAAAAATGAGAAAGCCGGAAACCACATTCTAAACAGGAAACAAGGGATGAGCCTCTACACCTGTTCAATAGATGTGGGTGGAGTGTGAACCGGGCGATAGTTTAGTCTATCTACTCCAATTCAGTATTCACCATATACTCTCTTCGTTATTTCATATCACAAACTTCATTCAGCAATCCTCCAACTTGAGTTGCCCTTAAGCTTAGTATTAGGCGAATTGTAGTAAAACGAATTTATAGGTCAATCCTAGATGAATTTCAAATGTTGTTCTTCTGGGTCAGTTTAGTACAATAAATAACCCTTTTTTGTCACCGTAAACTAACATGAGCGCAGATTAGTTTAAACCAGAGCTTATTAATCATCATGCAGAGGGAGAGTGAAAGAGAGTGAAAGAAAGAGAGTGAAAGAAAGAGAGTGAAAGAGAGTGAAAGGTGAAAGAGAGTGACAGAGACTTCCATTTTCCCAGATTATCTTTTATTGTAACTTTGTACAAGATAAACTTTGGGAAAATGATAAACAACATTTAGAAATTAAATTAAATCAATATCATGATTAAAACAAAACTTTACAATGTTTTACAAGTTGTAACTCGTTTTCTTTCCTATAATTATTCGATTTCGGATTTTTTAACCGACTTTAAAAGTTTAAAAACCCGGGATGAAAGAATAAACGGAAAATTCAAGTTGTGACTTGTTTGTAAGTTTATGTAAAATCGAAGATCAAAAAGACGTTTATCATGACGTAAAAGATTTCTGAAAATAGTTTTTTTTCCTTTTCACTACTTGAATGTATCTACCGTTCATA
>JBBBDQ010000400.1:842500-967500 GCA_037127315.1 Ascarosepion bandense
ACCTTGTCTCTTTTATTTTTTGCAGGTAAGTGTAACCAGGAAAAACAGAATTTATGGCTTGTCATTCATTCGATGTAAGTAACTTCTTTCTTTTTCAGACAATGGATTAAAAAAAATATTAAAGGGATTTATGAAGACGATTATGGGAAAGTGTGTGGGAAAATTTCATGTTTTATCTCAAAACTTTCTTGAAATAATAGAAAAAATATTTTTATACGAGAACAAAGATTTTCATTATTTATTTTACGAAGAATTTCTATTATTTTAGGGAAACATTCTATGTTCGAAGAAAGATTCTTTTTGGATTTTCCAATCCAATTATTGATCTTATTCTTTGCTATCATCCAGTCTGTTCATAAATATTCGTGGGTGTGTGTGTATATATTTGGGTGCGTGTCTGGGCACTTATCCCTGCGTAAATTTAGTGCGTGCATAACTCTACGTTTATTTATGTCTTTTTTTCCATGTGCATATTTGTGTGTGTGTGATTATACATGCGTATATTTGTGTTTATGAATGCGTATATTTATGTATTTTTATGTATGTGTACATTTGTGTGTGTCTTAATGTGTGTGCGTATATATATATATATATATATATATATATATACTTTACGTGTAAGCGTATCTGTATTTGTGTGTGTGTGCTTATGTACGTGTATATTTTTGTGTACATTTGCTATATATATATTGTGTGTGTGTGAGTGTGTATTTATTTGTTCTGGTGTATATATATATATATATATGTGTGTGCGTGTATATTTATGATAAGAATTTTGATATATTTTGTAAATTTGGGAAAGTCAACGCAAAGAAAAAATAAATAAATTTTATATTTTCTTTTGAAAACCTTCTCAAAATATTAGTCAAACATACATATACAAAGAAACATTTTTATTTTATTTTGCAGCAATATTCTATATTTTCTAAAAACATTCCACATGAGAAGAAAAGATTCTTCTGGAACTACTGACGAAAACATTGATCCTATTCTTTGCTAAATATTTGGATAGTATCCACTCTAAAGAATTGGTTTATGCTGGAATCAAAAATTACAATTCATAATATTGTATGATCCGCTATTTTTGTAGATTTCTGTGTGTGTATGTGTATGTATGTAATAGATGTGTATGTTATATATATATATATATGTATGTAGTTTTTTATCATAATTAAATTAGACCAGGTCACAGTTGTATTAAAAATGTTCAATACATTTATATCGTAGAACATTTGAATATTTTTCATTTAGAAATGAGTTATTTCACACCTAGGTTTCTACCTTTCTGTATCTTCAGACGATTTACAATTTTCAAACGCTCCCGTAACAGGGAACTTTTATGAACGAGTTATTTTTAAAATTAGTAGACGTTACTTAAGGGACTTAGAACACTTGGATGAAAGCGTCACACACTTAATATTCAGCGGGGTTGCAATCTGGGGAGTTATGTGTGAAAAACACGTAAGGGTTATGTGATCGCAGAAATTGCCATGACTGGGATCTCCTGCTTTGTGGCATGGTGCAGAGTCCTGTTCCCAGATGTAGTAGCCACCCTCTTGACTCAGGAAGCACTACCTCTTGAAGGCACTTGATGTAGACATTGATGAATAGACATAACGTTGTCATCACGAGCGATCACTCCAAACATCACGATGTTGACTAAATATATCATCCAACTACTTCCGAATCATCTGCACTCTTCTCAGATTGTAACGCAAACACTCTGAAATGTTAATATTGGAGCACCCGGAGTTTTCAAATGCCATTTCCAAAACGTTCCTGGGACATACAATGAGGATGGGGGGCTTGGAGAACCTGATACTAACAGGCCAGATAGAGGGGAAAAGAGACAGAGGAAAGCAGTGGATAACATATTTAAAAGGCCTGAGCAGGTGGATGACAGAACGGGGTCTGAGAGACGTTACAGAAGAAAGCGTGTTTAGAGCCACCAGGGATAGGGAGACGTGGAAGGCCATGATCGCCTACGCCCTGAAGGGACAAGGTACATAAAAGAAGAAGAAATATGTCATGGTGCTCTTTTTCTTACAGATGGTGCCCAAATTATACTACTATCCGGTTGCCAGACATAGTATCTTCCAGCAGGCACCGTATGGATACATGGCACCCGACCTTCTTGATATAGTATTCCTGGTTGAGTACGAGGCATCTCCAACAGATTCGGTAGCTTTTTTTGTCTTTGTTTTTGTTTTTGCGGTACGATCAGAGTTAGTTTTCCGAGTTGATGTACGTTCGCAAACGCCATTAGAATCACCCAACTCTTTCCGAATTCTCTGCACTGATTGACGCTCAAATACTCTTAAATGTTCGTATTGAAGTTTCTGGAAAGAATACCAGGCATGCGTATTCCCAAATTTCTGGCGAAGTGACATGTGTCATGGTGCTCTTTTTCTCACAAACGAGAAACTGACTCTACGATACTGCGCAGTTGGCAAAATTGAAAACGGACAGCACGCATGCGTGAAATTAAAAATACAAAATGGCGATAATTTAACTATCTGTATGTGATAAAGATATATAAATTTTTATATATCAAGAACAACATTGGAAGAAAATGTGTGACAAAGTTGAAAAGTTCTAAAAGCATGAATGCGTCACACGAAAACTTTTTTCCACTTTGTTATATAGTGGTAGTGAAGCAGTTATATATTATACGGGCGTAGCCGAGGAGTTAGAACGTTAGCTTTCTGGCCGTGATGCCCGATTTCGGATCTTACCTTGGTCGATTTGTAAAAAAGATGACGACTTGACGTGCGCAATCTTTGGAAAGTGACTGAAAACCATACCACATGTTGACCAAAGCCATGTGAGTGAGGCTGGGTAGACGACCCCTTTTGAGGAGACGTAGATGGTTGTGTTAACTCGAGGTCACAAGTCATCGCGACCGAGAGTTTGAGTGTCCTGGTCTTGTTCAGATTGTTGTTCACCAAAGATAACGCGCTCTCTTGCAGAAACTGTAACGGAGGTCCGCTCAGCATAGTTGTAATATAAACCAAAGATGGGCTCTGTGCGTGTTGAAACCAAAGAATGGGACTGTGCGTGTTGAACCAAAACAAGAGCGCCTGAGCAGACGTCTACAAAGGGAGTTCGCTAGCCGTTCTGGTAGACGGTTATCCTCGAATACAAGTGGCCAGCCATTATATATATATATATATATATATATATATATATATATAACCGCCTAACTACCGACCGGTTGATGATTGTGGGTATTATCGCGCAAGACACGAACAATTGTTGTCGGTTGGTTGTACACAGAAATATTATGATATATACAATGAGTGTTTGTGTAGATATATGATCAAACATGTTGAATGCTTACAGAGCTTAATTTTCCCCCGTGATAAATGTTTGACTTTTATCTATTTCTTGAAAATTATTTCTATTCATTTTTTTTTTCTTGAAAATAATCACATTTTTTTATATATATTTTTTATCTTTTTCCCCACAAGTGAAATTTTATAGCCCAAATGAAAAATATCCATTTGTCTTAAGCTCTGGGAAAGAAAACTATATATATATATATATATATATATATATATATATATATATAAATCAATAAATTAAATGAAAACACCATATATACTACTCTACAATCCTTACCAGCTTGATAAATAGTTTGATGTTTGTTTTTTATTTCTGTTTCATGAATTTCTTGTGTAAATATTTGTTTTTTTTTTTCTTAGTCATTTAATTCACCCCATTGCTTGAACCCGCCAAAGCCTTTTTTTTCTGGGTGGTCTGTTCCAATCTCCACAATTCTTGAAAACAGTTTCTCCCTTCTCCCAATTATTGTGGGAATACCAGACTCTGTCTGTATGCAAGACTTGTTTTACAACTATTGAAATTGGAAGAATGCGTAGTGAGTGTATTTTATGGGATATTTACTTCCTTGGGTATCATTACCAAAAAGTTACTTATTTCAAAATATTTGTTTCTCACTAACCATCCTCTCCTATAGTTTTGTTTGTATTTTAACCAACATTTTTCCATCTTTGTACATGGATCAAAAGTTGGCTTGCCTAACGTTTGATTATCTCACAAGCAATTGCAGTAAGTTAAATGCTGGTTTTGTCAACTTACTTTTCTACTGTGTGCGTCCTGTATATATTTTTACTTTAATCAATTTAACCTAAGCAAGGTGATAATACCGCTGAGACACAAGGGACTACTGAGAGTGAAAAAAACTTTAGAAGACACCCGAAACACAATACTAAACAGGCAACAAGATAAACCTCTACACATGTTAAAAAAACTGGGGAGATATGTGAACCGGACTCTCCCCCCCACCTCTCGCTCGCTCTCTCTCTCTCTCTCTCTCTATATATATATATATATATATATATATATATATATAAAGCGTATCTTAGATGTAGCACAAGTCTGAAAGTACGTGGAACCCAGAGAGCATTGGAATCGCTGTTCAGTCGTAACTACCGAGACAAGCGATATATATATATCTATATATAATATGTGTGTGAAATGTATATGTGTGTGTGAAATGTGTATGTATATATGTATGTGCGTGAAATGTGTAAGTATATATATATATATATATGTGTGTGTGTATGAAATGTGCATGTATATATATTTATGTGTGTGAAATGTATTTATGTATGTATATGTGTGAAATGTGTAAGTATATATGTGTGTGTGAAATGTTTATATGTGTAAGTATATATGTGTGTGTGAAATGTTTATATGTGTAAGTATATATGTGTGTGAGAAATGTGTGTGAAATGTATATATATGTGTGTGAAATGTGTGTGTATATATATATATAATTTCTGTGTATGTGCATACATATATACACATACACTTATTCTAAACACTGTTTAATATGAGATAATGAATGTCTATTATGCTTAATCATGAGCCGTTCTAAACATTGTATTTTGGCTTTAATTTCAGGTTGAAATAAAGACAAAATTTCTCCAACATCTGGATATTTTTTATTAAGTTGGTTCTAAGCTTTCGGCTCACATGGGCCATCTTCAGAGCGGTTACAAGGACGTTAGCAAAAAAGTAATTAACATGATAGACATTCATTGTCTCTTACATTTAACTGCATATGTTTAGAAAATTATCTGCTGCCTCGATACACACACACACACTATATATATATATATATATGTGTGTGTGTGTGTGCGTGCGAAATGTGTATATATATATATATATATATATATATATATATATATACACAACTTGTTATATATATTATATTATTTATATGTTATATATATAATACTTATTTGAAAGCGCTCAATATCAGTGAAAGAGCTAACTAATGACATGCGTATGGATGTACACAACGGTACACATAATCATATATATGCCAAGCCCCATATGGTTCATATATAGTCATGGTTGTGTGAACCCCTGTGGGCGAGCACGCGCGCGTTTTTCTCTGCGTACGTCAATGGGTGTACAAGTGTGTATCTGTGTCTGCGTTTGTATGAAAGACGTCACGACGACAAATTTTCCTCCCAATTTTCTTTTCACTTTCACAAAATACACCAGTATACGCAACCCTACATATATCCAGTATTTTTTAAATATTAATCTGTCTGACGATCGCAAGAGCGTGAAACTCAGGGTTACAAACTCACATTTATCTGAGTGTGTGTATGTATATATATATATATATATATATATATATAGTACAATGGACATATTATTGTTATTTTATATTTTTAATTTTGTGCATGTGCGTTTTTTGTTTTTTATTTTGTCGACTACCCAGTACAGTAGGGTCAGTTGGGCAGCGTCTGTGAGGAAAAAAAAGACTACTATGACACAATTCGCTCCGCTATAACTTTGGAAACGGTATGCTGTACTGCTTGGCATTCGCGTCAGAAGCTTCAATACGAACGTCTCAGAGTATTTGGTTGGCAATCCGAGTGCAGAGAATTCGGAAAGAGTTGGATGAGTGTAATGGTGATTACGAAGGTACGGCAGATCGGAAAACTCACTCTGGTCGTTGTGATAAGAAAAGAACTCTTGAATTTGTTGTTGAGGACCTCAGTCTCAGCACGGGGACTTAAAAAGAACAGACGTCATATTGTTTAAACCCGAGGAACCTTTCGGCCAACTCTTATCAAGGGTTCTCGTTGGCTTTAATTTTAAGGGAAATAAGGAAAAGAACAAGGCAAAATAAATTACTTACAATGCTGGGAGACGATGGAACTCGTTTAAAAATAAATTTATTGAAAAAGATACATAAAATGTAAGGGGGTGCACATATAATTCCACAAGAGTGTTTAAAAGTGAAAAAATGTTACACTACAGACTCACCAGCAATTGTAAGGGGCGTAAAAACCGCTCTTTGTGTCTGCACAGACTCGGTTGATGAATTTTCAAGCATATATATGCTTGAAATATATATATTTCAAGCATATATATATGCTTGAAATGTATGTATATATATATATATATATATATATATATATATATATATATAATGATAATAATAACTACTTAGACTCTGTAAGAATGCACTCCGTAAATTTATGCCAATATAAACTTTCGAAAAAACCATTAACAAACAGAAACCAAATCCGTTACAATCAGGCGTACTGAGTCGTCGGATAAATGGGGAGAAAAAAAGAAACCAGTGGAACAAGAACAAACATTCAAGATTCCGCAGTAAAGAAAAAAAAAACCCAAACGGAACCAAACGCAAGAAAAAGTGCTCAATACGAAAGTACTAAAATACAAAAATACAATAGTAGAGCAAAAACACACGAATAATCTAAAGTGAGCCAAAACCTACCGCGGTTTCACACTACGGATCATCAGGGAAAATGCTTTTCCCTGACGATCCGTAGTGTGAAACCACGGTAGGTTTTGGCTCACTTTAGATTCTTCGTATATATATATATATATATATATTATTTTAGTGCCATCTTCTATTTATTTTGTTATGCACTATGTCTATCCCTGAATCAGGACCCACAATCTGACTGCAGAATGGTAAATACGAATATGCATTTGTGGTGAACAAAACAAGTTCTAGATTTTAAAATTCAAATGCTAAACATGATTTTGTTAGAAATGAACGACCCTTCTCGAATTTACAAAATTTGCTTAACACACACAAAAATTTCACACCTCGATACGAAATAGTTTTTCGGCCAATAGAAAACTAGGAAACATCTAAAAACAAAAAATAGAAAGGCCAGAATTATATCCGGGAGTGAATTCCCAAATGACCTGTTCAGTGTCGTAGAAAACGATATAAAAAGACGGAACACGACGGTCGCCAGAGAGTTAAGATTACGAGCGCAATTAACACGTCCCTCGACAAACGTCAAGCGATCGTTATTATTATTGTCTCTGTCTTTCCCTCTCATCTCCTTCCTTTTCACCATTTACACTGGGCGATAACTGCAAAGACAATCCTATCCAACAATTAAAGATCATACATGCATACATACGTTCTTGCCTACGTACACATAAATTCACTCTTGCAAGGACTACTACGAAAATTTCAACGAACTATTGATACCCTTAATCTCCTGATACTATTTGTCGTGGAACGTTTAACTTTTACTAATTTATGTTATTTTATTTTATCAATAAATTTCTATTGAAACACCCAAAAAGTATAATTTTATTCTTCCACACATTCAAATCTTCAACCTTGTGATGATAGCGAATAATTTGTAAGTTGTAGGGAATTCGGTTATGCATGACACAAGGCCAATTCAATAAACATTACCATCACTCTACTTCTACAATGGTGACCCCCGACGTCCAAAGAAGACGCACCCAACTTCTACACGCCGACCCTATTAAATCACTCATACTAGTTTCATTCTGATACTCTCTAAATTAATATATTTTTCTTCAGGTGTGGATTTTCGTGCTTTATCATATATATATATATATATATATATATATATATATATATCAGAAATATATTTCCAAAAACACGGTGCCACCGTTTGTTAGATTTTTCTCTCGATTACAAAAGCAAATCCATTTTTCCTATTTCTAACAATTATCTTTAGAACTAAATTTTATTCTCTCCTTTAATTCATGCACATAACGCTAGAAAAGCTCAATGCCAACGCTTTACAATTTAATATATGAGATCCCTGTTTGCCTATGTAACATAAAAGTGTATTCTGTTGAATAATCTCCAATTCGCTTGGCGTTTATATCTTATTTAATAAATTGTTTTCTACACATCTCAACGGATGAAAGATGTTATATAGTTAGCCTACATATAAAAAAATGGCAGCCATAAATTTTCTTTGTTTTTTCTTTAAAATTTCTCTGGCATTTGTAGTTATCCAGTTATTTTTATTGTCAATATGTTTATAGCGGACAGGATGCAGAAAAGTAAATTTATTGTTCTTTCTGTCTCTACATTCGCAGTTGGGATATTCAAAAGTATATATATACAAAATTCACACGTATTTATGAACATCCTGTATCAAGTGATAAAATAATATGCTTTCGTTTGCATCTTGTCTGCTTCTACGTGTTCATAGAAAAAAAAGTTATTAACGTTGAAAATGCAGAGAGAATTTATAGACACATTTTTTATATAGTGATATATTGGATACTGTGTTGGGATGGTTTAGTGGATTTTATGATTTATCAAACCCTTGTTGGTTTATTTATTGTAAAAATCAAATATTCTTATGCTTGAGTTGTGTAGGTAAACGGTTGATTTATTCTCGAGTCTGTTGGCTGTCCTGTGTTATAGTTGAGTCTGTCGGTAAACAGTTGTGTTATAGTTGAGTCTGTCGGTAAACAGTTGTGTTATAGTTGAGTCTGTCGGTAAACAGTTGTGTTATAGTTGAGTCTGTCGGTAAACAGTTGTGTTATAGTTGAGTCTGTCGGTAAACAGTTGTGTTATAGCTTGAGTCTGTCGGTAAACAGTTGTGTTATAGCTGAGTCTGTCGGTAAACAGTTGTGTTATAGCTGAGTCTGTCGGTAAACAGTTGTGTTATAGCTGAGTCTGTCGGTAAACAGTTGTGTTATAGCTGAGTCTGTCGGTAAACAGTTGTGTTATAGCTTGAGCCTGTCGGTAAACAGTTGTGTTATAGTTGAGCCTGTCGGTAAACAGTTGTGTTATAGTTGAGCCTGTCGGTAAACAGTTGTGTTATAGTTGAGCCTGTCGGTAAACAGTTGTGTTATAGTTGAGTCTGTCGGTAAACAGTTGTGTTATAGTTGAGTCTGTCGGTAAACAGTTGTGTTATAGTTGAGCCTGTCGGTAAACAGTTGTGTTATAGCTGAGTCTGTCGGTAAGCAGGTAGTTTGATAGCTGAGTCTGTAGGGAAGCAGTTGTGTTATACTTATGACTAAGTATTTACTTGATAGTTGAATCTTCTGAGGTTGTCACCTCTTTACCGAGAATGTTGTAAATGTTTAACATGGTAAACGTTGAGCTCTTAGCTCGTATATATTAAATGAACATTGCAGAAGATTATAGTACATTTTTATTGCAATTTTCCTAATAAATATGGAAACTTTAGCAAACAAACTACATGACTGGTTGATTGTAAATGGTTACTCTTGGAACCTCTTTTTATATAATGCATAATGAGAAACATTTGACTGATGAGTTATTAGCGAGACGTTACCAGAAGTCAGTCAGGCAAATGGGCAACATCCAATGATCTGCAGTTCTGTCTGGCCAGAATAGAACATTTTATTTTGCTTGGTTTCTTTCCGTTTCCATATTCGCTTATCCGCCTCTTTTTCGTCTGCGTTTCGTTCCTTCTTCACTCAAATATGGACGGATTATTCACTGCCTTTTTCTCCTTTTTGAATACGAATGTCTTCTGTTTTAATTAGCCATCACTCAAGTCTGCGTCAGATTCTCAAAGGGATTTCGACTTGGAGGCATTCTGCTCGTAAAACATGACTCACTTAATATCCTAGTATGTTCAGATGTCCGCGTGTGTATTTTGATAAACAAGCAAAGTGTATGCAATAAAAGAGACGTACACAAAAAATGACATACACTCCCACCTTGTAAATGTACATATATGCAATTTCCATTTCTAATCTCAGCTAACGCATTTATTTCTTAATCGATTATCATGAACATTTTGCTTTCGTGTGGATCTATACAAGACAGACTTGAATTAATTTTTTTCTTTCTCGGTTTCATTAGCATAACTATAATAGCGTGGACAGAAATAAAATGGCTGCTATTTCGGGGTGAAATATTGTCATTGGTTCTTGGAACCCCATCTTCAAGTTTTCTGGATGCTATGTTCCTTCAGAACGTAAACCGTCATGACTCTCTACAGCTTTCTTTATTTTGTGTGAATTGCTATGTTTTTTTGTTTTTTATTTTTTGTATTTTTTTTTGTGTGTTATAGCTGAGTCTGTCGGTAAGCAGGTAGTTTGATAGCTGAGTCTGTCGGTAAGCAGGTAGTTTGATAGCTGAGTCTGTCGGTAAGCAGGTAGTTTGATAGCTGAGTCTGTCGGTAAACAGGTAGTTTGATAGCTGAGCCTGTCGGTAAACAGGTAGTTTGATAGCTGAGCCTGTCGGTAAACAGGTAGTTTGATAGCTGAGTCTCTCGGTAAACAGGTAGTTTGAGAGCTGAGTCTCTCGGTAAACAGGTAGTTTACGCAATTGTTGACGCAATTGTTTTTCCATGTTGCATTTTCTACAGTATGTATTTCAGAGTTTTCCTTATTTTAGACTTGTTGCTATCCATGGCTAGAGAAATGGGCCAATTCTACTGTTTAGCCCATAGTTGGAAAGGGTAGAAACAGGTTCATGCCTTTTTCAAACGCATTAGTGAAAAGTAAAGGAAAAACGTACTACTCTACCAACATTAAAAAATGCACAATTAGAAAATAAACAAAACTCTCTTTTCAGACAAAAGCAAATCCCTTTTTTAAAGGTGACGAATTATGTCATTGACCAAGTCAGTGGCAGAGGACAAATCATTTGCATGAAATAGTCATTAAAAAAAAAAATAATGTGAGCTAAGCAGATAATAAACATTTATTCTTTCTCCTCTTCCTTGGGCACCTCGAGGTGGTGTAATGGTCAACAATCTTGTCTCGCTAGAATCATTAAAACTGAGTAGTGAGTTCGATCCGTACTGGGTATCCGTTACTTTCGGCCGTGTGCCACATTTAAGCTACGCTTAGAAAATCGCCTTTCTCCTCTTCCTTCGTCAGACCGCACAAAAAGTACGAACACGTTTTTGGAGTAAAGAGCTTTCTCTTCGTTCATCAAATCTAGCCCTGAGTTTGAACACGGTTCGACGATTCTACTACCCGCACATCTATTGTGAAGTAAAGGTTGATACGCTGGTAATACGTTTCAGTTGTTGTGAGTTTGATCTCTGTTGGGAACACATACTTGCGTTCTTGGGCTTAATCAATGCAACGCTTTGTAAATAGCTACATTCATTCTTATGTTTGGATTAGTATCCTTATTGTATTGTCTTTTTTTTTCTACTTTTTAGCCATTTATTTTACTTTATGGTGTCTGAAAATTTAAAATGAAACTTTAATATCGCATTTATTATATGAAACAATATCTTCATTTTTTTTTTTTTTATCGAGACTTCGACTTACATCGTTCTACATTATTTACATTATTCGGACTATTGTCCTCATCTTTGTTACCATTTATACGACGTTTCGGCCGTTGTACGCTCTGGAATTTTTCAGGTGCTAAGGATTTCGAACCGAACACTTCATTACAATCACTGGGGTATATGAAATCCATTCCTGGTTTAGTGTCTCTTCTGGTAGTCATGAGTTATATGAATGGAGTTCATAAACACCAGTGATTGTAATAAAGAGTTCGGTTCGAAGTTCCTAGTACATGAAGAAGGCCGGAGTGTACAACGGCCGAAACATCGTACAAATGCAACAAAAGATGTGGACAATAGTCCGAATAATGTATATACTGTAAATACTACCTCATCTCAGAAATATAAAAAAATACATCATTCTGGTATTTCTAAATTTTAGCATTAAACACGCTTACATGGTGGATTAACTTAGGTACTTCTTCAACCCGTAGAGCACCTCGACGTGGTTAGCAAGCTTGTCTCGCTAAATCAATTACATCTGAATAGCGAGTTTGTTCCTCACTGGGTGTTCCATACTTCTAGCCGTGTGTCACATCTAAGCTATGCTTAGAAAATCACCATATTTGGGCATCTCGATGTGACGTAATGTCTAGCAAGCTTGTTGCGCAAGAACCAGCTACAGCTGAGTTTTGAGTTCGATCCTCACTGAATACCTCATACTTACGGCCTTGTGCCAAATCTAAGCGGTGCTTAGAAAATCCATACTTCTATGACCCGTCCAGCTAAGTTAGTGGTTGTTCATCTCGTGACAGGTTCAATTTCACCAATCAGGTCATGAGTACCATTTTTAATATGACTTGGGGAAAATATACCCGGCGATGAAAAATATTTTTACAAGAATCTTTAATGGATAAAATTGGACATAGATGTATACAAGCTTTTAGCATTCATGTGCGTTGTGGTACTATGTATATCGACTCGGAATGACAAATCGTGGAGCCGAGTTCAAATTCCAGTTGAATTCCTTGCATTCACCTACGCGCAAATACCCTTGGGAAAGGTATTAATCCGTCACTTCCCTCCAGCTATGAGTTAAATAACAGGACAGATTGGGTTCTATAGACTTGACTGGCAACCAGTCTACTGCGGGATAATCTTCTGCCCAGTCAGTCATGTCTCTTTCGAGACATGATCGCCCAAGCGTGTATCACGTATGGCACTTAACTGACTCTCTAAATTGAATTTACAGGGGTCAAATTATTCGCTGCATTTTGCACTTTCGTCAAACCGTTGCTGATGGATTTTTGGAAGGTATAAAAAAATCCGTTGGCTTAAAAACCCTTGGTAATTGTTTTATTCATTCATTCAGTCAGTCAGTTAAGTGCCATACGTGATACACGCTTGGGCGATCATGTCTCTTTCGAGACATGACTGACTGGGCAGAAGATTATCCCGCAGTAGGTTGCCATTGCTTTCTGCGTTATTCATTACTTTTCTATAAAGCAGACCGTAAAAACCTATGACTCATATCCATGACCATGTACCATGACGTGGTGGAGTGGCTTGCGTGCTGCTCTAACACGGAGCGCTATATCGGCGGGAGTTTATTTTTTTTTTTGGAAGTTCCAACCTAACCAGAAAGGACAATAAGCAGGAAATAGACACATTTTTCATCAGCGATTGGAGAAAATATCCATGTACTTGACTCAGGTAGCAGCTCTCCAGTCGCCTAAACAGGCAATCATCAGCATACGGATACATTGAATAAAGTGATTGATATCAGGTGATAAACGACACGGTCAACTACAACCACATGACTCAGCCATTTCTAGTTAGCTGAATACGGCGGTTGATAGTAGCAGTTATGACCAGTGATATTAAATCGGACTTAGAATATTATCTTTTGAAGACCTTGTGATGGATTTCCTTTCGTTCTTCTATGCTGATAAGGGTTTATTTCCTGTCAGGTCAAACCTAGCCTGTCAGGTCAAAGGGTAGGAGTTCGATACAAACTTCAATGCTCCTGGAGCAGGCATCAACTCTCCAATTGTATCGATAGGCAACCATTAAAAGACCCATAAATTTGCTTGATATGCAATGATCAATGGCGGATGATAAGCGACCCTATCAACTACAATGGAATGAATCAAACATTTCTTGCTGACTGAAGACGGCCGTTGCTAATATGAGTTGCGATCATTTAATCGAAATCGGATTTACAATGGAAATGACAAACCAATCGAAAAACGAGAGGGACTAGTAAATGGAATTTTTCATAACATTGTTTTTTGCTTCGGTCAACAGCGACTGCAATTTGGAGGACTGAGATAGATCATGGGAGCCGGGGAAGAATGTAATGATCTTATCAAACGGTGTTCGAGTCCGCTTTAAGAAGACTACAAAATATGTCTCTTCGCTAGAACCTTACCTTAATTTACATTTGAGTCTCTTTTTCCCACTTACGGTGAATATTTCGTTATACAACTATCTCCATATGTTAATGTTTTTTCGTAGACTCTAACGCCATGCTATGTTGGAGTATCCCTTGTTTCCTGTTTAGGATGCGGTTTCCGGTTTTCTCTTTTCCAATCTTTTCACTCTTTTCCTTTTTTATTATTTTTTTTTCTTTTTTTTTTCAACTGGAGTAGATAGACTAAACTATCGCCCGGTTCACACTCCACCCACATCTATTGAACAGGTGAAGAGGCTCATCCCTTGTTTCCTGTTTAGGATGCGGTTTCCGGTTTTCTCTTTTCCAATCTTTTCACTCTTTTCCTTTTTTATTATTTTTTTTTCTTTTTTTTTTTCAATTGGAGTAGATAGACTAAACTATCGCCCGGTTCACACTCCACCCACATCTATTGAACAGGTGAAGAGGCTCATCCCTTGTTTCCTGTTTAGGATGTGGTTTCTGGCTTTCTCTTTTCCATTCTTTTTACCCTTACGTAGCCCCCTGCGCATCAGTGGCGTTACCGCCTTGCCTGGGATGATATGATTAAAAAAAAAAAATTAATTATTGGATTGTATACCTTCTTCTCTGTGATTTAAACGGAAACCTCACAAACATTTTATCACACATACACTAACGTTGCCAATCAACAAACACACACATTCATATGCATTACTATCCTAGAGTTCTCACACGTATAACATATCACTCAATAAATTCCGGGCCTAACAAATAAAACAACAACTTTTCGGCAAAATTCGACTTTAATCATCAACATAGTTTCCTTTTAGAGTGATATAATGATTCCAACGCTTCTCTAACAATTTGATGCTTTTTTTGTAGAACGATTCGTCTTTAGTCTCAAATTACGTCTCAGTTTCCGATATCACCTCTTCATTGAAGCCAAATCTCTTTTCCTGGAGATTTTCTCTTTTTTCAGTCATTCTCTACCTTAAGAGACCCTTGTATTCGGTGATCGATTAGTTAAAAATCACCTAGAAAAAGGCCTCTCGTGTAAGAAGAATGATTGATTATTTTCTTACGCGTATGTATATAAACTAGACAACTGGACACTTCAGTGTAGTGTAATAATTAGCAAACTTGTCTCGCTAAATCGAAATACAGCTGAAAAGTGCGTTCGATTCTCATTGGTTACTTTATGCTTTTGGCCTCGTGTTAAATCTAAGCCTCGCTTAGAAAAATTCTCATAGAAATGAGACAAAAAGCATTGTTAAGATAAAAAGTAAAGACTAGAATTTTTTTTTAAAACAAATGAATAAAATAGTCATTGCACGATTATTAATTGGAAACATGTTATGACTGCATTATTTAGATAACACATCACTGAATAAATCTCAGGCCTAACTAATAAAATATCAGCCCTTAGGCAAAATACGACTTTATTCATCAACATAGTCTCTTTCTAGGATTATATAATGATTCCAACGCTTCTCTAACAATTTGATGCTTTTTTGTAGAACGATTTGTCTTTAGTTTCAAAATACGTCTCAGTTTCCGATATTATTTTTTCATTGGAGCCAAATAAAACTTATCAAACCATTGCTTTGCTTGAACAGTATTTTTCCCCATCAGAAAGCAATGCTTTATCAACACACGAAATTCAGATTTATCCATTGCTTTGAAAATTCGCAATAATAGCTTCACTTAAATAACTGTAATTTGTAAACTAATGATCTTATTGCGTCAAAATTTTGTCACATGCCATGTGAAGCCTAGTACTTCATAAAAATTATATGGATTTTTTTTATTAGTGACGCCATCTATATGTCATCCCCGGCATTGATTGAGTGATGTGTTATGTAAAATGAAATTATATATTGTTTTAATACACATGGCACGTGTATTATTATGCATACATACATGTTAATATATATGCGTCCCTATACATACATATACAAAGATTTTCTACATACATTCATTTAAAAATGACCGTCTATTACTTTGATATACGTGACACATATCTGACTACTAAGAATCAACCCCAAGCAACATTCCAGTATACTGTTTCTTTGTGATTTTTCTCATTTCTTAGCTTCCCGATCTCTGAAGAAACTTTAGTAAAAGTGAAACTTGTTAAGTGATTTTCTAAGCGCCGCTTAGATATCACGCAAGGCTGAAATTATGGGGTACCTAGTGACGATTGAACTCACTACTCTGTTTTAATGGATTCTAACAAACAAGCTTGCTCACCATTACACCACACTGAGGTGCCCAAGTGAAACATGTTAGACTGGGACATCTTTCTTACCTTGTTCTTTATTCTATAACTTAATTATGTATGAGAATGGATCTTATACAATAGAGGCGAACAATTTAACTAGAAAAATTGTAAATAAATACAATTTATCATAATGGAAATAAGAAACATGTCATAATAGATCATTCCATTTTAAATCAACAATATTTTGCAGTAATTTTTAACACCAGCAACCTGAAATGTCAGTCAGTCAGTTAAATGCCATACGTGATACACGCTTGAGCGATCATGCCTCGAAAGAGCCATGACTGACTGGGCAGAAGATTTTCCAGAAGTAGGTTGCTATAACTTTCTGTGGTAGACTGGTTGCCAACCAAGGCTATAGAACCCAATCTGTCCTGCTGTTTAACCCATAAGTGGAAGGAAGAGACGGATTAATACCTTTCCCAAGGGTATTTGCGTGTAAGTGAATACAATGGATTCAACTGGAATTCGAACTCGGCTCCCCCGGTTTCTCGTTCCGAGCCGATATCTACTGTACCACAACGCACATCCTTCCTTAAACGTAGGTAGAAAATAAAATAAAGGAAATAGCGAAGGTCCATAAATCACCGCCGGCGACACTCAGTCTTGCAATTAGTTTTTCTGTAATGTGAAATATTCTCTGGCCTTTTACGTCAGTGTTGACCAACATGTTTGGCCCGATTAGTAAAGATCGAAGCAAAGAGTTTAAACAAATATATTTGGGAAAGATCTGGTCATTTCAAGTCAATATTTTGACAGCACAAAGAAAATTCGTCTTTCTGAAGAATTTTTTATCTTATAAGATCAGTGCCTAGCGATTGTAGCAGAAGTGTACTATAGCGTTTTGTTGAATTTCGCCTGCAAAACTAAATATTTCATAACAGACTACATGTGCGTTGTGGTACAGTAGATATCGACTCCGAACGACAAATCGGGGAGCCGAGTTCGAATTTCAGTTGAATTCCTTACATTCACTTATGCACAAATAACCTCGGGAAAGATATTAATCCGTCTCTACGCTCCAGTTATGGGTTAAACAATAGGACAGATTGGGTTCTATAGCCTTGGTCGGCAACCAGTCTACCGCAGGAAGCAATGGCAACCTACTGCGGGATAATCTTCTGCCCAGTCAGTCATGTCTCTTTTGAGACATGAACGCCCAAAGCGTGTTTCACGTATGGCACTTAACTGACTGACTGAATATAATAGTTGAAATCATGATTAAGGCTTGTATGGAGTATAAAGTGGGGGATCAGTTTTATATTGTTATGAAGTGATAAACTGATCCCCCACTTATTTAATAATATAATACATCTTTTCCCCATTTAGGTATGAGTCAAATAATAGGACAGATTGGGTTCTATAGCCTTAACTAGCGTGTATCACGTATGGCACTCAACGGACAATTAATAGGATGCAGTGGATATCGGATCGAAATGACAAATTGAAGAGCCGTGTTCGAATTCCAGTTGAATTTGTTGCATTTACTTACACACAAATAACCTTTAAGAATTCTATTAATTCATCACTTTACTCTTTAGCTATGGGTTGAATAGCAGGACAGATTGGGTTCTATAGCCTTGGTTGGCAACCACTCCACCCCAGAAAGTAATGGCAACCTACTGCAGTAAAATCTTCTACCTAGTCAGTCACGAATTAAAAGAGACATAATCACCCAAGCGTGTATCACGCATAGCAATTAAATAACTGACTGACAATTAATACGCGTGTTTCTATATTTCAAAAAGACTTTATTGGGTGTGGAGGAGTTTAGTAATTTAAGAACTTACATTTTATCAACAACGTTGAAAAACAAAACCGCCAAGTGTACGTTGACCTGAAGATATTGTACCTCCTAATCAATTCATAGCTGGGGGGGAGAGACGGATTAATATATTTTTCAAATGTATTTGCGCGTAAGTGAACGCAAGTAATTCAACTAGAATTTGAACTCGGCTCTCTGATTTCACGTTCCAAGCCTGTATCCACTGCACCACAATGCTCTCTTTATTTACATGGAGTGTATTCATATGAATTACAATCTGTGGTTCCACCAGTCCTGACCGTCGCGGTTAAGACGCCCCATGCCCAGCACATCGTATTCCTTAGATAAAATAAAAGTTCCACTTGAGCAGTTTCTTCCCACAAACCACTTCTGTGTGGAATGGGATTGTCAAAAGGGTGCTTCCTCGATCACTACATTCTTAGCTTATTCAAATCTTGGGTTAATCGTTATCTTTCACCTATCTCCGCATAAGTTGTACCTCTTACTCTGTATCTCTCTACCTCCAGTGAGTCTCGGACCTTGTACAGGCTAAACATAACTGTTTAAATCAAATACCTTCCTCATACTAAATGTTGCGTTTTGATTGAGTATTATGTGATATTTTCACGTTAGGGTAAAGTTGCGAAGTGCTGTGATAAGACATTAGTGGCGACGATGTCTTCATCTAACTATAGGAGGCATTTCTGGGAGGTATATGTGCACTATCTATTAATTACAGTGAAAAAAATTCGTCTGTTACCCACAAAACCTTTGCTGTACTAGACTAAATCGAATATGCTGATTCCGAATCTGTGCTCAGAATTGTCATATTACACGCTCTGGAGATATTAAGTATTTCTCTTTACAGCCTCATTTTCAATTTCTAAACCTCAAATTCTCAACGAGGCTATTAATTTGAGATATCGAAATTCGCGAATACTGAGTTGTGTTTATGTAAATAAACAAAAATGAAGAACGGTATCAATTTTAGAATTGATATCACGATATAAATTTTGTTTCTCTAGCCATCAGGCTGCAAAACTTTGGATGTAGATATCGATTACATGAAGGTAGGAATATGGTTTAGATCCAATTTATTTTTTATGTGGGGAGGATCTGTCTGTCTTGATTATATTTTATTTTTTGACGGACATGAAGGAGACTACCACCACCTTTTTGTTTTTGTTTTTTATTTTTTATTTTTTTTTTGTTTTTTACCTTTTTCAGCGCAGTCTTATCGGTTATTACATAAAGTTTCCGGTTATCAAAAACAATTTGAAAAAAATTCAATATTTAAGTAATTTTAGGAGGGGCTCAGTTATACAACGTTATAGTAAATCGATCCTCCATTTTGAACCACTCGCGTTGGGGTCGCTTTTTGTTTTGTTTTGTTTTTGTTTTTTTGTTTTTTGGCGGGGGGAAGAGTTGCTGTTCTTGTTTTTGTCTTTTTCAAGTTTTCTTCAGTTCTTACGATGTCATCTTCCTTAGAAACTCCAAGAATGGCTTTATTAAACAAAAGTTTCACAAAGGATTCAGTTGTTGAATATGCGCAAGCAAAAATGTTAATTGCACAGGATTGATTTACTATAAGGTTGTATGAAAAACTGATCCCCCTCCCTCAAAATGTTTAAATGTTGAAATTTTTATAAATTGTTTTTGTCAATCGGAAAGTTTAGGGTTTAATCGATAATATTGCACTGAAAAAAGTAAAAAAAAAATGATTACCACCACCTGAAAATTTGTTGATTATGTCGTACCTGCGAGTGGTTTCAAAATGGAGGATCGATTTACTATAACTTTGTATGAAAAACGGAGCCCCCCTCCCACTAAATTTGTTTAAATATTGAAATTTTCCAAATTTTTTTTTATCAATCGGAAAGTTTAGGGTGTAATCGATGAGATTGCACTGAAAAAAGTAATAAAAAAAATGTTAAAAAAACAAATTTAAAGGTGGTGGTAGTTTCCTTCAGGTCCGCTTATTTTTTTCATCCGTGATTGAACCCACGTTGATCATAGATATAAAATTGAAATGTATGACAAAGAATGCCAGTAAATAATAATAAAGTGTCATAACCATGAAGTCTTGAACCATGTTTGCATGTATATTTAGCAAGATATCTTTTGTCGTTATCTGAAAAGAGTGTGACATTGTTTTCGAAATGTTCTCATTATTTGCGTTTTTTGTAGACAAAACTAAGAATGCTTATTTCCCTTGTTCCGTGTATAGTCAGTCAGTTAGGTGCCATGCGCGATACACGCTTTGGGTGATCATGTCTCGAAAGAGACATGACTGACTGGGCAGAAGATTATCCCGCAGTAGGTTGCCATTGCTTTCTGCGGTAGACTGGTTGCTGACCAAGGCTATAGAACCCAATCTGTCCTGCTATTTAACCCATAACTGGAAGGAAGAGACGGATTAATACCTTCCCCAAGGGTATTTGCGAGTAAGTGAATGAAAGGAATTCAACTGGAATTCGAACTCGGTTCCCAGATTTCTCGTTCCGAGCCGATATCCACAACGCACATCCGCTGCGTGTATAACTTTCCGTTAATTAAATAGACATCTTTTTCTCTCGACTAAAAGATTTTTTTTTTAATTTAGGAGAAAAATAGAAACAAAAGATAAAGAAATAGATAAGCCATTATTTAAGTTTCGAATCATGTCGGTATGTACATTTTCACTTAGCAAGACATCTTTTGTCATTAACTGAAGTGAGTATGACATTGTCTTCAAAATGTTTATTATCTTTGACGTCTTTGTATAGAAAAAAAAGAAAAAGACATCTTGCTCTTGATTTAAAAAACGATTTTTTTTCATACAATCATTTTATTTTAAAATTTAACAAAAAGAAACTACATTCAACAAACAAGACCATTACTTATATTAAATCTCGAGCCATATCAATGTGTTTACTTCACTTAGCGCGGTTATCTTTGTCACTAAATGAAAAGAATGTGACATTGTTTTCTTTGTTGTCCGTATCTGGTTCCTCAGTCAGTCAGTGACCCTTTGTGTTGTAATCTTTCGATAGTTTCTGAAGAGTATAACAACAGACAAGAAAAAAAAATGTTCAAAAGCCTTGATGCTAAACATAATGACTTGTATTTGCTTGTTCTTGCGATGCTAGTCAGTCAGGAATAATTTAAACCGAACAGTCAGCAGAAAGAGCAAAAATAATCAGATGGAAAGAGTAGAGAAAGTGGGGAGGGAAAAAGATCTTTATCTAATAACAGAGTAAGGAGATAATATAAACAGTTTCCAAGAGTCTTCTTAATTCTCCAAAATACTGAATTATCAAACGGGGTAGACAAAGAAGAGTAGCGTGGATGTGAAAGAGATCATGTTCATTTTATGTCGGATTACGCGTAGCTTCGTGGATGAAAGCGCTAGATGTCTGGTAGCTATGGGTTCAATCCTTCGCTCTGGTAGTCATATACTGTGGTTCAGTGAAAGAAGCGAACAAAGGACACAAAGCGGGGATAAAATTGGTGCGTATTAATTGATAGGAGATAATCTCTTAAGCACAGAAAAAACAAAATAAAAATCTATCGACTGAATTAAATAATATTTATACATATTTCCTGAGACGGTTAAAAAGAAGTGTGTGTGTATATATATATATATATACTGTTTAATTAAAACAGAATATTTACTAAAATATAAGTATCTATTAAAAGTAATATTCAAATAATTTTTTTCCATTTATAAACGAGTTATTATGCGACCTAGGTTTCTACCATGAGTGGTGTCTTCAGGCGATTTTCAATAACTGATTTTACCGTATACCGTTTTTGTTTTAAGAACGCTCACATAATAATTTTTTTTTTTTTTAACGCTCACGTCCCAGGGAATTTTTGAACGCTCAATTTCTTGTAATTTTAAAAAATGCGCGTTCAAAAATTTCCTGGCACGTGAGCGTTCAAAAAAAAAACACCGTTACGTGACCGTTCTTTAAAAAAAAAAAACGGTAAAAGAAGTTACTGAAAATCTCCTGAAGACACCAGTCATGGTAGAAACCTAGGTCGCGTAATAACACGTTTACAAATGGAAAATATTCAAAAGTTCTACAGTATAATTGTATTGAACACTTTTTAATACAAATGCGAACTGGTCTAATTTTATTATGACCAAAAGCTAAGTAATTAAAAGATATATATACATATATATTTTTCATTTTCTTTTTTAATCCTATCAGCCCATTATAAAAGACAAAAATGCAAAAAGTAAAAATACCTGAAACTGTTGAAGATCCTGAAATCGTGAAACTTCATAATTAAATGTATTCCTTGTGTTTGATATTATTATATTTTTAGATTCTTAGCTATTTCCGTCCCTACTAACATACATTGCGGCCACTACCACCCCGTGACTGTTTTCCTCCGAGCCTCTGTATACCCACAGATTTCAAACAACCCCTACAATGATAGTCAATCTCATTTTTAACTAATTTCTTTGATTTTCTTACAGGCTTGGCTAAGCAAAATTTTCTTTCGAAATATCATTTTGCCATCTCAACAAATGTCGTTTTTCTTCCCCCTCCCTTCTGAAGAAGAAGAAGACTCATGAGTTGAAACACCTGTTAGATCCTAATTACATTATTTGCCGCTGGCGCTCAGCTTTTAATATCTCGTCCTCTCTTCTCTTATGCTTATTTATAAAGATAGCAGCACAAGTTTAATGTTTCAAAATGTATTCCTATTTATCAACATAACTAATTGGATTGGGCTGTTATCGGTAGAATTCGGCTAAAGAATTTCTTTCATTTTCTTCAACACCTGACTTCGAAATACTGCAAATGGCTTTTTTGCTAATGTTTTATATTGAATGAAAAATCTAAGCAGGTTTTAAGATATGTGTGCTAATCTGAACCGAATTTAAAAAAAAAAACGAAAAAAAAAAGCGATTTGACATTACATAGAAATGAAACAAAAATTTAAGAGTTTTTATTTATTTTTATTTATTTATTGTGCTCGGTTTTATTGGACTTTTAATCATATTAAAACAAAATTTCATAAAATCACTCATAATTTATCAGACACGATATATATCAGTAGGGTCGATACGTACTATTCCCGATCCCGTCCAAGCCTGATTGGGAGGGAGCCTGATTGATGGCCCCAAGGAGTGTTTTTGACCCTCGCTATCTTATTTGTTTGTTTCCTTATTTTTGTTTGTTTGTCTTTCTACCTAAACTTATATTTTCTCTTAGCCCATCGCTCCCAGTGGAGCAGAGGCTGTTGACGCCCCCTTTGCTATTGGCACTCCCTCGCTATCGACGAGGTCGTCGCTGCTTCTGTAACTTGTTTTGTTTTTTTTTTAAATAAAGGTGTTGATCTTACGCAAATCTTTTTATCCCTCGAGCGAGATGGTTTTGAAATCAGTCTTTTTCACCTATACCGGTTGCCATCCAAGGCTAAATAACCCAGTCTGTACTGCTATTTTTCCATAACTAAGAGAAGAAGAAATAATTTCATATCTTTCTCAAGGGTATTAGCACGTAAGTAAATGTAATGAACTCGACTGGAATTAGAACTCAATCCGAGCTGCTATTCACCGTGATTTCCCGCCTAAAATTATATCCGTTACAAATTAAACCAAGTAAAATAAAACTCACTCGTCATACATTGTATGTTCTATTTAAAAGAACGTATTTACACTATTTTTATTGTTGTCATAATCACGATATTTCGGCCGTTGTACACCCCGTCCTTCTTCAGGTGATTGTAATTTTGAACTGGACCATTTATTTTGTAGATTGTTCTAGTTTGTCTTCAGTTACTGCCCTGTAGCTCAACTCTCTAAGTTTTTTTTTATTTTTATTTATTTATTTTATTTTATTTTTTCTTCTGCAATAGCTAGGTATTGAACTCACAATTCCTTGAGTCAAGTCACTAGATCTGTTCAACGTTTTGATTCACTCGGTTATGTTTCCATGAAGAAGGTCGATACCTACAACAGCTGAAACGTGAATATGGCAACAAAGATGAGATCTACTATCCAAACACTGTAAATAATGAAAATACATCATCTCATAAATATAGTCAGTTAGTCAAGTGCTATACGTGATACACGATTTGGGCGATCATGTCTCGAAACTGGGCAAAAGATTATCCCACAGTAGGTTACCATTACTTTCTGCAGTAGACTGGATGCCAACCAAGGCTATAGAACCCAATCTGTTCTGTTATTTAACCCATAACTGGTGGGAAGCGATGAACTGATACCTTTCCAAGGGTATTTGTGCTTAAGTGAATGACATGAATTCAACCGGAATTCGAACTCGGCTCCCCGATTTCTCGTTCGAGTCGATATCCACTGCACCCCAAAGCACATCCCATAAATATAGACAAATATTAAAAGAACGTGTTTATATGATGAATGGCTGTCTAAATTTTCTAGGTTTAAAATGTATAACGTTCAAATATTTAAACTTTTCTACACCGTGTGTTGCAGAACTGGTGAGTCTATCTGTAGAAGATAAATTGAATTTATTTACAGATATATGTTTTAATATGCTATATAAACTTTGGGAAACATTGTTACGTCAACTCATTTTAAAATATTCAAATACTATCAGTATAGCCCGGCGTTGCTCGGGTGTAATTAAAGCTTTAAAACTAATCCATGGTCCTGGAGCTCAGACTCTTTGGACGTTGGCATGAAAGACTAAAATGCAATAGTTGTTCCCAGTTAAAGCGAAACCGTAGACTGAAAAAAATGAATGGATGTAAGTCAAATTTTGATTTCCTGGTATCGATATAAAGTAAGTTTTTTTCGTCGTAAACTAAATTTTGAAGGCTAATTAAGTCCTCTGAGTAAATGGTATCATGGCTGAGACTAAGAACTACAATTATACCTACTTAGAGCCAAAGCCGAAACTAAAATAAAAGGGCTGAAAGAAATACAGATATACGGACAGATAAACAAACATATACACAAACATCTTGCCTTTTGTATATATATATATATATTATCGATTTTCTGCAACCGTGAAACTTCTGAATATCATTTCTTATGTCTTTGTTTATGAGTGTATCAAATTTGATTAAAATCGCACCACTCCGTCTATAACCTGATTTTTTTCGATTATCGATTTTCAATATTTACCGGAGATACCTCGACACAAAACCTAGCTAAGAACACTCGCAGACGCTTATAGTACAACTGTGTACATTTTCAAGAAAACCGGATTAGCCGTTTCGGAGTCTATAGGTAACGGACACACACACACACACACACACACAAAGTTCCATTTATAAATAAGTTTAGATTTGTTAGCTGGTTGATCTTGTTAAGTGGCAGATTAACCTCTATGATTTAATTAATGCCGAAACCTAAATATTTTGAACACAATTTTATGGCTTCAACAAACTACATTTTTGAGCACAATTGTACGCTTTCAACTATAAATAGAAAGTATTGTTGGTCATTTTATTATAAACAGGTATTGTTAGTTTGGTTGAATTTGTTAAACAGCATATCAACCTCAATTCCGGAATCTGTATATCCCGCACGCAGTTTTACGCTTTCAACTTGTATATAATTTTACACTCTCAGGTTAAAGCTATGTTTTTTAGATATGTATTTTGTAGATTAGAGCAAACACGCTTAGGAAATGTATTAAGCAATTTCTTCCCTCCAGTTATGGGTTAAGTAACAGGATAGATTGAGTTCTATAGCCTTAGCTGGCAACCAGTCTACCGTAGAAATTAATGGTAACAGACTGCGGAAAAATCTTCTGTCCAGTCAGTCATGTCTTTTTTTAAACCTGATCGCACAAGCGTGTATCATGTATAGCAATTAACTGACTGACTCTTCGTAATTTTACTATAAAAATGTAATTTTAGGTTTTTGTTTTTATCGCTGCATTGATTGTTTTTCCTTTAAAAAATGTATTGTTGGTCATTTTATTATAACACTATACTATTGACTTGTCTTTGAAGGGTTACTATTTAACCATACCTGGGACCCTAACAGGTGGTAACCTCCTCGTTAAATATTTGTAAAATAGTTCTTATTTTTGACCACTTCGAATGATTGATTACCTTTAAAGCGTTCTTCAGTAGAAATATAATAGTCAATTTTTTACTTATTATTTTTTCTTTTTTTTTTTTTTCTTTTTGGAAATACAATCCTCCTTTTTCTTCTGTTTCTTCTTTTTCTTCTTCATCTGTTCTTTTTCTTTTTTATATGTTTCTTCTACTACTTTTTTCTTTCTGCTTATTCTACTTTTTTCTTTTTCGTCTGCTTCTTTTTCTTCTTCTGCTTCTATTTCTTTTTCTTTTGCTTTTTTCTTCTTTTTCTGCTTTTCCTTCTTTCTTCTTTTGCTTTTACTTCTTCATTTTCAGCTTTTCTTTTCTGCTTCTGTTTTTTTCTTCTTTTTCTTCTTCGTCTTTTTCTGCTTTTTCTTTTTCTGCGTCTTTTTCTGCTTTTTCTTTTTCTGCGTCTTTTTCTGCTTTTTCTTTTTCTGCGTCTTTTTCGTTTTTCTTTTTCTGCTTCTTTTTCTTCGTTTTTCTTTTTCTGCTTCTTTTTCTTCGTCTTTTTCTGCTTCTTTTTCTTCGTCTTTTTCTGCTTCTTTTTCTTCGTCTTTTTCTGCTTTTTCTTTTTCTGCTTCTTTTTCTTCGTCTTTTTCTGCTTTTTTCTTTTTCTTCGTCTTTTTCTGCTTTTTTCTTTTTCTGCTTCTTTTTCTTCTGCTTCTTTTTCTTTCTTTTTTTTTTGCTTTTTTTCTTCATCAACTGCTTCTTCTGCTTTTTCTTCTTCTGTTTTTTTTCTTCTTCGTCTGCTTCCTTTTCTTCTTATATAGATCTCTCGTTTACTGGTGTCTCATGTTACACGCCAGTTATATATGCAGAGGCGCACAAACAAACATCAATGTTGATTATCTACAAACATGTATTTAATGCCATATAATCGTTCTTTCTTCGATTTCGACTCTGTCAAGCATTAGACGGAGTTCGCTTGTCAAAGTTTATTACATCAAAGAACAGTATGAGAAATACACTTTTCATTCTGGTCGACTTCTCATCGAACTTATCATTCGCTTCTTTTAGACCTGCAAACAATTCTATCCTCAAGACACGTCTCGTTACCCTTCAGTACTTATGTCCGCTTATTTGTTTGCCGAGATCAAATTTTAATAAGATTTGCCATGAATATAAAAAGAATTTCAAAGATTATGGCGAGTTAAAAGACCAGAATCAGCCTCACCAAACTATGTGAATAACTTGTAAACCCTCGTATTCTGTGAATTCGCTTTCTTTGCTTCCCTTATATGGAATTAAACAAGTCTGTCCAGTTATGGGGATAACATAACGAATCTCAAATTAGGAAAATGAAATCAACATAAATTAGGACATCATCTCTTTCATCCATTTCACACTAATGCCCTCAGAAAAGGCATGAAGATGTTCTTCAACAGCAGATTGTGTGACAAAATAGTGGTGTTGTGGTCCCTGGTCTGATTACAGACATTTGAGTACTATTTTGTCACTGTCTTCGGCCATGCGCCACGGTAGGGAAGGACTTATATTTTCAATTCAATTCTCTTTATTGTTAATAGCTTAAATGTTCTATGTTTACTGTGTGTTAACATTTACTCTTTGATAATGGCTTATGTGAGCCGAAAGCTTCGACCCGATAAAAAATTCAACAAATACTGTGATTTTTTGTTGTCTTTCAACGACATCACCATCAAGTATATCAGACGGTATGAACGGATCCTACACAAAATTAATAGACAAAACTTGTCTATATTATTCAATGAAACCTGCATTAATGAAAAATGCTGCCAAAATACACAATATATATATATATATATATATATATATATATATAAATTCAGATAAAATTTAGAGTGGGGATATTTTCAACATATCAGTTTAAAACCTGCATTGTCAACCCGTTTAATCATAGAATGATGAAAAATTCCAATGTTGGGGGCAAGATTTAGTAAAGGGAAGGGTGGGGAATGTTGGCTATTATATGGTTAAGCTAGAGGAATCTTATTAGTAATTTCACTTGTGGTAGTGGGAGGCATGTGGCAAGACTCTTGGAATAATATAGCGAGGATCACGGTAGTGGTAGGTAAGAAGTACAAGGTTACTGCATCACAAAATTAAAAAAAAAAACTGTGACTAAATGGAGGAACGAGATAATTATTGCAATTTGAATTTATTACTGTGACGACACATAATAATGATTTCTCTACGTTTATTCAGAAGTACATTCTGATATTGAAATTTAGATTCAAAGACCGAAAATCAGATTATATGTCAATTTCTTTCCTTGAATAATTTATTTTTTTTAAATTGACTCGGTGCTATTTTTTTTTTAAATTTCTTCTGAAGTTTTATCGTGTTACTCACTTTCCAGTGATCTATTTGCAAGGGATGTACTGATATTTTTTACAGTTAGTTTTTTTTCTGTTTGGTGGAGACGTTCTTCTGTGTTCTTGCTGTGCGGTCACTCTTTGGCTTACTTAGATGAACAGAGCTATAGCATTTGCGTATAGTGATCTTTTAATGGGACAAGACAGGTTGAAGGTGGGGTTTGACAGGCTTGTGAGAAATCGGGAGTGAAAAGCTGACCCTCCGGCTAACAGCTTTGTGTCAGTTTCTTTTTTTTTTTTCTTTCTAATTATATCTTCGAAAAGCTGGTACGCGCGCATGAGGCGCCGTTATTTGCTTACCAGTGACCCTCGTGATATTTTCAGAATCTTCAATTCCATTCGCTATTTTACGATGGAAAAACGTGTTTATAGAAATGTTCTGAACTATCACTCGTGTATTAGTTTCGCATCAAGAAGGGAGGCAGAATTCCACACGTCGCCCGAGATTTGATTAAACACATTTTTCTCCTAGGGATTTGTTGTTCACATTCTGATTAGACGGGATAGTAGAACAGAGTATATATATATATATATATATATATATATATATATCGTTGTGATGATGCTTAGTGCTAAGATTGCTCGTTTTTTTTTTTTTTTTCAGTTTTTACTGGTAGAAAGGCACTTTTAGGCAAGCAGAAGTGCTCGATATCAAGATAGGAATAGAGCGTTAATAGGATTATCTAAGCAGAGTTATGCTAGCTTCGACTTTCTTTGCTGCTGAGATATATATATATATATATATAGAGAGAGAGAGGGATAATATTTAGAGGGGGAATACCTATTTTCAACATGTACGTTGAAAACATGCATTGTCAACCCCGTTTAGTCAAAGAATGAGAAAAAATTCTAATGCCGGAAGCAAGGACTAGTAAAGGCAGGGTGGGGAATGTTGGCTATTATAGGGTTAAGCTAGAGGAATCTTAGAAGTAATTTCTCTTATGGTAGTGGGAGGCATGTGGCTTGAATATTGGTAGTGGTAGGTAAGAGGGAAAAGGTTACTGCTTAGTAAAAGGTAAAAAAAAAAAAAAAAAAAACTAGTTGATGTAAGGACAAATTCTATTGTGACTAAATGGAGGAATGAGATCGTTATTGCAATTTAAATTTATTCCGGTGACGACACATACTAATGATTTCTCTACGTTTATTTAGAATTACATTCTGATATTGAAATTTCAAAATCTTATTTTTTTTAGTATACATAGATTACATCTATTTCATAAGCTATTAGACGTACTTGCTTTGCCTATCAGCTTCCACTTTCTCTGTAGATTTAGGTTATTTTTTTTCAGTTTTCAGTATTTACGGAAAGGGCTGTATGATACCTTAAGTTAGGGTTAGTAAAGAGTGGCTGTGTGTATAAAGCGTTTGCTTCCAAATTCCAGCCAAAATTCTGAAGTAAACAGTCTATTTTTTCTTGCTTCCTTTAGGGTAGATAGTAGCTTGATAGATCACATTTGTAGATCTACATTGACCTTCAACTGGACAGTTTTCTCTGGATCTACAATTACAGGGATATATATATATATATATATATATATATATTAACAGTATAGCCCGGCGTTGCTCAGGTGTATTGAAAGCTTTAAAAATAATCCATGGTACTGGAGCTCAGACTCTTTGGACGTTAGCACGAAAGACTAAAAAGCAATAGTTGTTTCCAGTTAAAGCGAAAGCGTAGACTGGAAGAAAAATGAATGGATGTAAGTAAAATTTGATTTCCTGGTATCGATATCAAATAAGTTTTTTTCATCGTAAACTGAATTTTGAAGGCTAAATAAATCCTCTGAGTAAATGGTATCATGGCTGCGACTAAGAACTACAATTATTTAACCTACTTAGAGCCAAACCAAAAACTAAAATAAAAGGGCTGAAAAAAATACAGACAATACGGGCAGATAAACAGACACAAGCACAAACATCTTGCCTTTTATATATATATATATATATATATATATATATATATCGATTTTCTGCATTATTGTAAAAACTGCAACCTTGAAACTTCTGAATATCATTTCTTATGTCTTTATCTATGAGTGTATCAAATTTGATTAAAATCGGACCTTTTTGTCGATTATCGATATTTATCGTGGGTACCTCGACACAAAACCAAGCTAAGAACACTCGCATACGTATACAGTACAACTGTGTAAATTTTCAAGAAAATCGGTTTAGCCGTTTCGGAGTCTATAGGTAACGGGCACACACACACAAAGTTCCATTTATAAATAAGTTTAGATTTGTTAGCTGGTTGATTTTGTTAAGTGGCAGATATATAGTACTGTGCAAAAGTATTAGGACAAGAACTATATTATCTTATATGAGGCATATTGACAGAAAATAAATAATTTAGTTAAAGCAATTTTATTTGATTTACTCAACAAATGCTTTAACAAGAAAAAATACTTGTTACAAAATAAATTTAATATTTAGTATAATAGCCTCTTGCTTTGATCACAGCCTTCATTCTATCAGGCATTGCCATCACAAGCTTCTTCAATGTATCTAATGGCATTTCCTGCCAAGCAGCTTGTATTTGTTTCCAAAATGTGTCTTGCGAAGTAACATTAGATTTATCAATTCGAGAGGGGGGATAAGAAAAAAGTTAGTCATATCCAAGGATAATAAAATAATGAGTAATTTCAAATTAACTTTAAAAGAAAATAGGAATAATTAAATATAACTTCTTTTTAATACATTACTTTTACACCTAGTTTTAAATAATCAACATTTATTAGCAATGTACTTGGCTTTTCACCTTGTATTTGAATTTCAGTGAGTTTTTTATAAAAATCACTCCTGTTTTAATACTTTTGCACAGTACCGGTAGTGTGCAAAATTGTTAGGACAGGAGCGATTTTAAACTTTATTTTGATGCCTCATAAAAGATAAAATAGTTGTTTTCCTAATAATTCCGCACAGTACTGTATATATAGATATATAGCGTCTTCCTTCCTACCCTTTTACTAGAAGTACTCTCTAATGTCAAACTCGTTTGCTTGTCATTAGTTTCTCTTCGAGTTAGGTGTGTTAGCCATTTTAGTTGTTGAAACTGTTGAAAGTTCTTAAATAATGTTGTTTCTCTTACTTGGCACAGTTCCTTTTTGTGATTGTATAACGTCAGTCCACAAGATTTGAAGTATGATGCTTCTCGCTAAGAGTTACTGGTTTCATTCGCACGAAGCCATCTTTAATAATTGATCGGTGTGTATATAGCTGACATTTTAGATAGTTCTGCACGGGCTTGGCGCCATGCCTGTCACCTATATGTAAGTTTCGATCTGAAGAGGTTATTTATGTAAATGGATCCAGTTCTTAACGTTTTGCTTATATACAAATCGAATCCCCAAAACATATTTATTATTTTACATTGTACTTTGGTTTTCTACCAAGTTGTGGTGTTTGGTAACACTTTGTCTAGGGCAGCTTATTCTGTGTTCAATAGTTTATATTATTAATCCTATTGCCTGTCGCATTTATGAGATAAATTGCTATGAAATGTGTACGTTAAAATGTGCGTTGTGGTGCATTGGATATCGGCTCGGAACGAGAAATTGCGGAGCCGAGTTCGAATTCCAGCTGAATTCATTGCATTCACTTACGCGCAAATACTCTTGGGAAAGGTATTAATCCGTCTCTTCCTTCCAGTTATGGGTTAAATAACAGGACAGATTGGGTTCTATAGCCTTGGCTGCCAACCAATCTACCGCAGAAAGCAATGGCCACCTACTGCGGGATAATATTCTGCCCAGTCAGTCATGTCTCTTTCGAGACATGATCGCCCAAGCGTGTATCACGTAAACTGACTGATGAGTAAAATACATCCAGAGGGAAAGGGATCTATTTATATAATGAATTAAAACTCCTCTTAAAATTTAGAAAATTCATTGAGAGATTTTTTTAAAAATATTCGATATCTTCTCGATAAAAAAATCTTAAAAGAAATCTAAAAAAAGTGATTATTTCTTGGAGAGGTTCGTTTATGTAGAAACACTAAAAATATTTTAATGTTCCTTGGTAAATGCGGGAAGAACTTTAAATACCTGGGAAGCTTTCTAACAGAGAACGGTAAGTATGATATTGAGATCCGAAGGCGAACTGGGATGGCTAAGGACGCATTCGAAAAGCTGAGTAAAGTATTGAGAGACAGGAAACAAAGACAAGAGGACTGGACTGTTATGTGATCGTACAGGAGGATGATGAGGATACTATGGACAGAACATGTGAGCAACGATGAAGGTTTGGAGTGAATGGAAAGGAACAGAAATATACTTAACATCAGGAAGAGACAGTTGAAGTTTCTGGGAATGTAATGAGGAAGGTAGGCTTGGAGAATCCGATACTCACAGAGCTGAGAGAAAGGAGAAAACTGTGTGTGACATACACGATGGATTTTAAGTAAATGGATGACAGAGCAGAGTTTTGGAGAAATACTAAAACAAGAGGTTTCAAGAGATAGAAAAATGTGGAGGGCCATGATCACCTACGTCTTGAAGAGACACGGCATATAAAAGAAGATTTTCGGGAGAGTGAGCTGAAAAGTTTTTGATCTTTGTCTATGTTTCATTTTTCGGATTATTGTCTTCATCTTTGTTGCCATTTGTACGACGTTTCGGGCGTTGTACACTCCAGCCTTCTTCAGGTGCTAGGAATTTCGAACCGAACTTTTTATTGCAATCACTAGATCCTCTTTCTTTTTTTCTTTTTTCTTTTTTTTACTCATATCACTCCAAGCAAGGCGATAACGCCACTGATGCGCAGGGGGCTACGTAAGGGTAAAAAGAATGGAAAAGAGAAAGCCGGAAATTACATCATAAACAGGGAACAAGGGATGAGCCTCTTCACCTGTTCAATAGACGTGGGTGGAGTGTGAACCGGGCGATAGTTTAGTCTATCTACTCCAATTGAAAATAAAATAAAATAAAATGAAAAGAGTGAAAAGATTGGAAAAGAGAAAAACCGCAAACCAGATCCTAAACCAGAAACAAGGGATGAGCCCTCTTCACCTGTTCAATAGACGTGGGTGGAGTGTGAACCGGGCGATAGTTTAGTCTATGTGGTACTCATGAGTTATCTCCCTGTAACCCTGTAAGTTACTTGTTCAACACTGCTATAATAAATACTGAAAAGTTATTGGTTAAAATAATTTTTCTCTTTTTATTTTATTTTTTCTCGTATTCTTTCATACCCAGTAACACGTTGCGTTGAGTATTCCTTAGACCAATAGTCTTTAAAAACACATGAACCATTGGATATAAGCGTCGGTTAGATCGAATGATGTGGCCCAAAGACTTATCAGCTCAATACCTGGCTACAGCAGTGGTGAACAAATATTTATCTGAGTTAAAGAGAGATAACTACATGACATCCGTAAGTGGCATCATACGTGAAATAAGAACGATATACCCTAGTAATCGAAATAAAGGGTTCACTTCGAAATTCCTAGCACCTGAAGAAGGTCGGAGCATACAACGGTCAAAACATGGCAATAAAGATGACGACAATAGTTCGAACAGTGTAAATAATATAAATACTATTTAATCTCAGAAGTATACCTTGCATCTTAATGCTTGTAGTGAAATGAAATTATTAAAATAAAGTTATTTAAATTGGTCGGTCTTAGAATTCTCTGGCACCTCTTCGTAAAGTAAAAAAAATATCCAGAAAATGTATCGTATAAAAATTGTTTCCTTTTGTTTATTGAACGAAGCCCAAAAGACTGGCGGGGAGAGATTTTCGTTCCAAAAAGACATGAATTCTTAAATTGGCCGAGAAAAGCCTCATATTACTTTTTTTTTTTAATACTGCTTTGTCTTTATCTGAATCACTTATCTAATTTTAAAAGTCACTTTTCTACAATTCTCTTAAGCCAGACGCCACTCCCACTCGATTCCAAGGAGTCCTACTCTTTGTTTATATAGAGAAAATCAGACATTTCCCCTCGCTTCTGCTTCCCATTTACCCCAAGGGGAGATTAGAGAATCCATAGTGAGGATTTCTCTTCAGATTTATTGCCACTTCTCTTCGGCTGCTAATCGGCACCCTGCTGCTTCCACCGCCTCCCGCCACGAGGGCGGCGGTGGTGTAAGGGTGGCGGAGAAAAACTGTTAAGAACGGTTTTTTCAGCTCTTTTTCTCGGAATACGTTTCTGTTGTGTTTTAGAGTCACTGAGATTTTAGGGAGTTCCGTTAAGGTTAATTTGGCTATTTTTTCTGTATATATATATATATATATATATATTACACACACACACAGACTATGCACACAGACACACACACACATATATATATATATATATATATATATATATATATTCACACATACACGAGTGGGTCCGTACCGTCAAAAATGATGGCAAAATATAATGATATGCCATTTAAAATGATGGCAACATTTATATTGATGTATCTACTCTTAAGGATCTTACATGAAAACAAAAAAAAAAAAAAAAAGCGTGGCAGGAGAGAATATATCACTACTAAATCGCTGATAAAAACAGCCAGCATCGTATGAATAAAAAGGTCCCAAAGTCAGTAAAAAACACATTTTTTTTCTATCATAATGTTTACATTATTATTAAGAGGAAAGATTAAAGTATTTTAATTATTTAAAAAAAAATATTCCCTTTTAAAAACGCGTTCGTCTTGTTAAAAAATCTTGTTTTGATTTTAGTTAGCAGATAACCAAATTGTTACGAGAGTTTACAATAGAAAGTTATTACATAACTCAGTTCTTTTTTCTGTTGGCAAACACATTAATTTGGAAATTCTTGGAAAAATTAAATAATTGTTCTATTTTAATAAAACTTTCAAATCATGTTCACAGATGAATGAAATTATTTTTAAAATTATTACTTTTAAAAAATCTTGGTAAAAATATTTTTTATATATGTTCCTTCTCTCCACGTAAATTCATGAAATGTTAAGAAATTAAATTTTGTTTTAGTGGTTAAACGCACGACTCATTAAGGAATGTAAATCGTCTATTTTTTTTTTTTTTTTTTGAAAGATTTTGCCTTTATTTCCACAAATTTTCTCCCAGTAATAAAATAAAATAAATGCAATAGAACTATGACATTATTTAATTTGGTAAGTTTTAATGGATTGAATAAATAATATAAATTAAGAACATTATCTGAAGAAAAAACTTTTTTCGATTAATAATGAAACTTTAAAAGAATTGTTTGAATTTTTTAGTTATAATAATTTCTAAAATTTCTAAAATATTTTTAAAATACTTCAAAGATTTGTTGAGGTTAGTTTAAAAACTTATAAAGCGAAGATTATATTTACTAAACGAAAATTTAAAATTTTATTACAAATCGTCGTATCTTCTTATTTTTAAAATAAATTTTAATTAATTTTTTTTTCTGTATTTGAACTTTTTTTTTGTATGGTAAATTCTATGTGTAAATTCATGTGTTTCAGAGTTTCTTCCCTTACAGGAAAAACTTTTGAACAATTATGTCACTTGTGATCGCCAAAACACTTATCTTATCTCGCATTTGTCAAATCTGTCAACACATAGTGGAAAGGTAAGAATGTTGAGCTTTGTGTTTTATTATAAATTTCATGCTATAAATAAGTAATAAATCAATCAGAGTAATTTAACACTAAATTTGCTAACTTTCAAAAACAAAAATGTGCCACAGATGTGTACTTTATTTTTGTAAGATTTTTAAAACCGAGAATTAGCTTTTGTTTACAAATTAGTCGATCGTTTAAAAATGTCCGAAAAATTGAAAGATTAACAAAAAAGGAAAACTGTTAGATTTAATTTAATATAATTTCTGTTTTTAAATGCACCGGAGTATTTTGCTTACTGGAAAAAGTAAATTTAATTATTTAGCTTTCAGTTAAAACTAAAATAAAAGTCTCAAGAAAATATTTTTTTAAAACTTCAATTTAGATATCGAAAATGATTGGATATATATATATATATATATATATATATATATATATATATATATATATATTCTTCATTACTCGATGAGATAATTATTGTCAAAAATTCAAATAAGCTACTGTTAAAGAGAAAAAAACTCGAGAAGATCTTTCATAACTGGTAGTAAAGAGAATGAACTGAGCCGATGCTGTCTTGCTAACGTCTCTCCATAACCGTTACAGGAGGAATGAATATATATATATATATATATATATATATATATATATTTCGTATAGAAAATTCGCCCTATTTACAATCGATGTGCATTTGGCTGCAATAAAATATGTTGATGTTGTCTTATGTGTTGTTTTAATATTAGTGTCGTATTTTTGTAAGAATAATTTTATTTGTTTATCAATGATGAAGTTGGGAAAATCATTGACTAATGTTTGTTTTATATGTTTTAGTTCGTTGGGAGGAGGAATTTTGATGTGCTGTATTTAAGAAGGTCGTTATTACTGCTATGTTTAATCTCAGGGCATTATTACTAGTGGACCTTTTATACATATAAGTGATAAATTCGTTGGTTTTTAGCTTCATATTGACGTAAAGAAACGGAATTTTGTTATTTTCTATGAGTTCATAAGTACATTTCAACGAGGAGTTATTTTTAAACTTTAGATTTACTATTTCGTCCATATTTTTTTTATCAAAACTAAAATGTCGTCGGCGTACCTTGTGTAGATCTTCGCCTTGTCGGTTGTTTTAAACACATTTTTTAAATATGGGTCATATAAATATTTGAGAAAATAGGATCTAATGGATTTCCCATAGTGACCTCGTTAGTTTGTATGTAGATGTCACAATTATAGTCCTAAAATGGATGAGGGCATAACAACACCGGAAAAATAACATCCTTCAAAATGGCCTGTGAAGAGGCTGAAAGCGCTTGGAAAGTCTAAAATTATAGAACATTTTTACATTCTTTATTTCCAGCAAAAAAAGAAACATGTAAGAATACTAGAAAAATTAAATAAAAAATGAATAAAATCTATGATTATGAATCTATAAATAAAATCTATAAAATCTATCTTTTTAACGTAACACTATATATATATATATATATATACACACACACACTTGTGTGTTTAGAGGGGTATATGTGTAGTGTTAATGTAGCACTCTGTGTGTATGTGTATCATGTTGAATTTCTGTATGTGGCGTGGTTTATTTCGGTGTGTTTGTAGGGTGTCTCTGATTTGTCTTCATTGTGTATGTATGTATGTATGTATGTATGTATGTATGTAGCGTGGTATATTTCAGTGCATGGTGTGCTAGCGTGACAAATTTCGGCATTCGTGTGTAGCGTGACATATTTCAGTATGCGTGACAATTTTCAGTATGTGTATAACGTGATATATTTCACTGTATGTGTGTTTGTGTAGCGTGATATACTTCAGTGTGTGCGTAGCATTTTTCAGTTTGTACATATTTCTTTGTGTGTGTATAGCATAATGTATTTCTGAGTGTGTGGGATGGCGTATTTATGTGTGAGCGCAGTCTGGCGTATTTCAGTATGTGTGTAAAGCGTAGAGTATTTCAGTAAATGTATGTGCATAGCGTGACGCATTTCAATGTCGGTGTGTATCTACCTATATACATACATATATGTAATGTGTGTGTGTGTGTAGTGTCATATTTCGATGTGGGTGTTGTATCGTATTTCGATGTGTGTGTATAGCGTGAGGTATATATATATATATATATATATATATATATATATATATATATATGTGTGGGGGGGGGGGGGGTTATAGCCTGGCGTATTTCAATATGCCTGTGTTTGTAGCGTTGCGTATTACAATAAATTTGTTAAGCGTCGTGTATTTTTCTTTGTGTGCAGTGTGTTGTAGTTCAATTTATCTGTGTGTGTGTATCATGGCGAATTTCTCTCTTCATGCAGCGAAGTACATTTTTATGTGAGAGGCAGGCTGTTTGTCGAGTTGTAGCCTTGTATAACTTGTATACAACGTTGCATATTTTTATGTGCGTCTGTAGCGTACTTCTTTGTGTACGAATATATATATATGTGTCTGTGTACACACACACACAGACATAGATATGTATATACGTGTGTGTGTATATCTATATACGTGTGTGTGTATATATATATGTATGTATATACGTGTGTATGTGTATATATATATATGTGTATGTATATACGTATGTATGTTGTATATATATGTGTGTATGTATATACGTATGTATATATATATATGTGTATGTATATACGTATGTATATATATATATATATATGTGTATGTATATACGTATGTATATATATATATATATGTGTATGTATATACGTATGTATATATATATATATGTGTATGTATATACGTATGTATATATATATATATATGTGTATGTATATACGTATGTATATATATATATATGTGTATGTATATACGTATGTATATATATATATATATGTGTATGTATATACGTATGTATATATATATATATATGTGTATGTATATACGTATGTATATATATATATATATATATGTATATACGTACGTGGGTATGTATATATATATATGTATATACGTGTGTATGTATATATATATGTATGTATATACGTGTGTATGTATGTATATACGTGTGTATGTGTATATATATATACGTGTGTATGTGTATATATATATATATATATATATATATATATGTCTCTTATTTCTTTATGCGTATGTGCCTGTATGAGAATTGAATGATATGCAAGTACTGTGTGCATGCACGTGTGCACGTATGTTTGTCGTGGGGGGGGGAGTGGTGAACCTTCACTTCCTGTACACGTGTCTTTTTGCAAAGTCTCTTTTGTTTCTGCCTCAAATGCATGTATGTAGACGTCTATGTGCAAAGACACGCCTTTGTTGACATCCAAGAGAGAGAGAGAGAGTGTGTGCGCGCGCGTGCGCGCTACTTTATCCAATGTTAGTTTCTGTGTGGAAGGTGTTTGTGTCTTGGTGGTTTGATTTTATGTGTGTGTGTGTATGTGTGTCTTTTCACACGTAGAAAGGCATTTCTGTCTGTCTTTCTTCCATTCTTTTTATTGAATCGAGAAAGTTGCCATGATGTCTGTCTATTGCTTGTCACAGAGTCTTGACAATGTCCCTTCCCTTCCCTGTTGTCTCTGTTGTGGAAGCGTGAATTTCTCTCAATTTTTATTGTTATTTTTTTTTATCTCCTCTCTGACTCGTGATGCCTTCATTACGCGGATTTGAGTCCAGGTACAAAAATTTTGCTACCTGGATTTATAATTACGAAACACATAGTTACACCATTTGTCTCCCACTTCCAACATAAAAGTGTAGAGAGCTTTAAGGCATGTCAATCTTAAAGATAATTTTGAAACGAGAAGGCAAAGAAGTTTTGAAAGTAGAAAGGAATTCGCTTTTATATAAACATTTTTGACAAATTCTCGTGAATTCGGTTGAAATATTTGAATGGACCTGTAGAAATATGACAAACGTCTTATGGAAAAAAATGTTCTGAAGAGAACAGTCCACAAAAGAATTGGTGCGTTTGTATAAAAGATAAAGATTCAGCTTTGTTTCCTTTTTTTAAAATTCTTTTCTCAGGGATAAGATGAGAGAGTACGCATGATTGTTGTGACAACCAAGGCGGGTGCAAGAGTCACGTGTTCTCACGAATCTATGATATGAGCTCCCTCCCTCCCTCGACTCGACTCTACTTTACTTCATCTAAATTTTCATAAGGTAGCATTCATATAGAATACAAATTTTCTTGTAACCTAATTATGTACAATAACGGATCTTATGAAATACAGATGAACAATTCAACTAGAAATATAGAAAATAAACTCAATGTAACGAAATACAAATTAGAGAAATGTCATCAGAGACCATTCCGTCTTAAATAAACAATGTTTGGCGGCAATTTTAACATCAGCTTGAAATTTTTTCTTGTTATAAAAAGTTAAAATTTTTTAACACATTATGGATAAATAATAATGTGCGTTGTGGTGCAGCGGATATCGACTCGGAACGCGACACCGGGGTGCCGAGTTCGAATTCCAGTTGAATTCCTTGCATTCACTTACGCGCAAATACCCTTGGGAAAGGTAGAAATCCGTCTCTTCCTTCCAGTTATGGGTTAAATAACGGGAGAGATTGGGTTCTATAGCCTTGGATGGCAACCAGTCTACCGCAGAAAGCAATGGCAACCTACTTCGGGATAATCTTCTGCCCAGTCAGTCATGTCTCTTTCGAGACATGATCGCCCAAAGCGTGTATCACGTATGGCACTTAACAGACTGACTGAATATAATAGTTGAAATCATGATTAAGGCTTGTATGGGGTATAAAGTGGAGGATCAGTTTTATATTGTTATGAAGTGATAAACTGATCCCCCACTTATTACTATTTAATAATATAATACATCTTTTCCTCATTTAACTATGAGTCAAATGATAGGACAGATTGGGTTCTATAGCCTTAACTAGTAACAAGTCTACCACAGAAAGCAATGGCAACCTACTGCGGGATAATCTTCTACCCAGTCAGTCATGTCTCTTTTGAGACATGATCGCCCAAAGCGTGTATCACGTATGGCACTTAACTGACTGAATAGTGAATTTTATATGATGCTTTTTTTTTTTCGAAACTTGAACAAATTTACGAATTTGGATGAAATAAAGAAAAAAAAAAGTGCGCCAGAAAGACGTCAAAATGCGCGAAATGTTTTAATAGTCAGTTTTGGTCAGTTTAATTTGTAACATATGAACGTAGGTTTATATATATATATATAAATTCAGATATAATTTAGATGGGAAATAGTGATTTTCAACATGTCAGTTTAAGGCATGCATTGTCAACACCGTTTAAACAAAGAATGAAGAAAATTTCTAATGCCGGAGGTTTGGTCTCGTAAAGGAAGGAGTGCGGGAATATTGGCTCTTATAGGGTTAAGCTAGCGCAATTTCTTCTATGTTAGTGGGAGTCATGTAGCTTGACCATTGGGTTAGTAGTGGTAGGTAGGGTGGAAAGGTAACTGCTTAGCCAAAATTCTATTGTGACTGAATGGAATAAGATAATGATGGCAATTTTAAAATGTATTTCTATGACGACAAATCTACTCTGTAAATTAAATTAATTTACATTGAGCTTTCTATTGGATCACTTTTAATACTATAACGATATTACTAGGATCCTCCTGGATTATTTACCAATTCTATCCTGGGTTTGTACTGCATATATATATATATATATATATATATATATATATATATATATTAAGATAGACACGTTATTCCATAGTTAAGTGGACGTATATGGCCTATTTCAGGCGAAGCAACTTCAGCTTCCATCTTTATCGTACAGAAGATTTTACACGAAAATCTTCTGTACAACAAAGATGAAGATGGTTCGCTTGAAATAGGCCATATACTTCCACTTAACCATGGAATAACGTGTTTGTCTCAATTTTTACATATATTTGCTCTATATGTATTTATATACATTTTTATTTAGAGTTATCCTATCACTTTATGTACTGGAGACTCCTTTGGATTCTTCTATATCTACACTGCGCATATCTATCTATCTATCTATATATATATATATATATATATATATATATATATTGCCTTGCTTAGACTGAATTGATGAAAAAAATAGTTTGACAGATATAAAGTTAAACAAGGTCGGCCATGATACCACATGACTGACATCGCTACTCGTAGTGAACAAGCAAAGACAAAAATAAAATTGTCACCAGTAACTCGAAGGGTAACGGCTTGGAAATAATAATGTAAGCTTGGATGTGCCGTTTGTGTGATGGATATCAGTTCGGAATGAGAAATCGGCGAGTCGTGTTCGGTTCGAATTGCAGTCTTGGCCGTTACCTTCACTCACACACAAATACCTCTGGGGACGATATGAATTCATTGCAGCTATAGATTAAGTTTCGAAATTTGTATCTGAAAACCATTATTATCCACAAATATCGCTAATGTTCACCAGAAAAACCTGCAATCTTAAAATAATTTTTACTTTAAAATAACCTACAATTGATTAAGTCGTAAAAAATTAATCACTGAACTTATTACCACCCAAGGTTAGACAGTCTAGTCTAATCTGCTATTTAACCCATAGTTGACAGAACGATTGCTTTTATTGCTAATGTTTTATGTATGGTTTTATAACGTGTAGTGTTCATTGTATGTATATTGGTAATGTTTGGAGTGGTTAAATGTGTACGAGTTTCGATGAATGTAGTATCTCATCAAATTTATTTGATTTCTTGATTTATACTTCGACAATAATACTGTTAATTTATCTCTAATGTTTAACACACGGAAATTCAATCGTTAGTCTTGTCATGATTTTTAACACGAGATTTCCAATTTAAGTAAGATAAATTAAAAAAACGAAAGTATTTCGAATACACCAATTTCTGTCTCCATTTATTCCACCTCTACTGCAAGTCGCCAATTCGCTTTGAAAAGAATCCTTCATCATATTGCAGATAACATCATTAAAGGCATCTTTTTCAATTTGATTTTGATTGGAGCGTTTGTTTCTACGCATACGTTCTACTTGCTTTGGGATCTGGGGGAAAAAATAAGACAATTTTACGAAGAGTGAACGGAGGGAATAGGCAGGGGGCAATAAGTCTCCATCTTTAACTAATTAGCTTATACGTAACGTCATTTTCGCAAGAAGCCAGCTTTATCATATAGGTAAATGACACCCTGCAAAAGATACTCTCTTGATGACAGACAAAGAGAAAATTACGAGTCCTTCTAGACTACGTAGTAAAGGTAAGCGTTAATAAAAGACTACCTAAGAATAAGAAGAAATTATAATCGGCAGCAAAATGGGGGGAAAAAGGGCCAATATGTGAACTGTGAATAGGAAATGTAATCTCTAGCAGGTACAGACGTATTAAATACCGAGCATTGCAAAACACTGCCCGGTCCCCCAGCTCTGATGCTGGAGGATAGAACGCACCTGCCCTTTGACCTTGTAAGAGGTTTTGACTCTCCTTGAAAGTTCAAGACAGTAATGTTAATCATGTAGAAGTATGACAGACTTCAGTTAAATTCATACTTGGCAGTTTTTTGGGGTTTTTTGTTGTTGTTTTTTTTTTTTTTATCCATTCACTCCAAGCAAGGCGACAATTCCTCTAAGACGCATAGGAAATGAAAAACTTTCACAGGAACCTGAAACACAAACCTTAACAAGGAACAAGTGATAAACCTCTCTCTCTCTCTCATATATATATATCCTGGCTAGCAGCAATCGGATGTCTAACCGTACTGACGAACTGATACAGCGAAACAGGACTGTCTGCGGATGACTATATATATATATATATATATATATATATATATGTGTGTGTGTGTGCAACGGTCGTTAATATGATAGAGAGTATATATAAATATTCTTCAGTACTCTACGACATAATTATTTGTCTATATTTCTGAGATGTGTTAGTATTTACACTATTTACATTATTGGGATTATTGTCTACCAAACGAGGCTCAAGGAATGAGAATGATATACCCCAGTGATTGTAAAAAAGGGTTCGGTTCGAAATTTCTCGCACCTGAAGAAGGCCGGAGCGTACAACGACCGAAGCGTTGTAAAAATAGCAACAAAGATGAGGACAATAGCCTGAATAATGTAAATAGTGTAGACATAATTATTGCAAAAAATTCTATAATTTAGATTCTGTTAAAGAGACAGGACAGGCGATCATAGCCTTCCACATCTTTCTATCCCTTGTCTATACACCTCTACACTTGTTGCCCCACCCAAACCCTGCTCTGCCATCCATTTACTCAGGTTCTTCAAATATGTCACGCCTTGCTTTCCCATGTCTCTTTTTCCTTGTATCCATCCCGTGAGTATCACAGCCCTCCTTTCTCATTAGACGTCCCAGAAGCTTTGCCTGTCTTTTCCTGATTTTAAATATTAGTTTCCTTTTCGATTCTATCCTCTCCACAACTTCGTCGTTGCTCACATGTTCAGTCCATGGTATCCTCAGCATTCTTCTGTTGAACCACATATCGGTTGCTTCAAGTCTTTCCTTCACTTCTGAGGAGATTGTCCAGCATTCACTGCCATATTGAAGGGCACATATCACATAACAATTCAGAACTCTCTTTGTTTCCAGCAAAATTTTCTTGTCTCTTAATACCCAGATTCTGGAATGCATTTTTGGCTATGCCAATTCACCTTCAGATCTCTGTCACACTTTTCATACTCAGAACACTTCCCAGATATTTAAATTCTTGTACCTCCTTGACTTTTGTATCCCCAACCTGTAGTTGGTATTTTGGGCTTCTTTTTCACTGATTACCATGGATTCAGTTTTCTTTTTTATATATAGTCCTCTCTTTTCGCTTTCTTTAACTACTTTATGTAGGAGTTTTTTTTTTCATTTCCTTTCAGTCTCTGCTATCAGCACTGTATCATCTGTGTATCTTATGTTGTTCAGATTGCGGCCGCTAATGACAAATCTTGGCAGGACTTATAGAGCGCTCAGAATTGTCTTGCTATATAGTTTGAATATATCTGGTGAGAAAACACATCCTGGTCTTATACCTATTTGTTTTTATATCTACTAAATACATTTCATGCAAAAAAAAAAACCAAAAAGGGAATAATAAGACCTTAAAATCAGAAGGGGACAGTTGAAATTTCTTTGGCACGTGATGAGAACATGGTTGAATGACCATTATTTCCTCAGTGTTCGAAATTATTATATATTTTTTTTTAATCGTATCACCGCGAGCAAGGCGGTAATGCCACTGATGTGCAGGGGGCTACATAATAGTGAAAAGATTGGAAAAGAGAAAGCCGGAAACCACATCCTGAACAGGGAACAGGCTCTTAACCTGTTCAATAGAAGTGGGTGGAGTGTGAACCAGGCGATAGATAGATCTATCTACTCCAAATTAGAAAAAAAAACACAAAAAACAAAATAAAACAAAAAACAAAGTGAGAAGATTGGAAAAGAGAAAGCCGGAAACCACATCCTAAACAGGGAACAAGGGATGAGCCTCTTAACCTGTTCAATAGACGTGGGTGGAGTGTGAACCGGGCGATAGATAGATCTATCTACTCCAATTGAAAAAAAAAACAAAGTGAGAAGATTGGAAAAGAGAAAGCTGGAAACCACATCCTGAACAGGGAACAAGGGATGAGCCTCTTAACCTGTTCAATAGACATGGGTGAAGTGTGAACCAGGCGATTTCCTCTGTAAACAGTGCTGTTCGGGAGCCACTTGTGGAATTGGCATGTCAAAAGAATCATCTAAGAAAAATAATTTTTGACTCCATATTTTGTTTTTTTGTTCCCCCAAAGAACTGTTACTTTGTAGAACTGGCTCATGCTTCCCTTGACCCTACAATTTAACCTCTTCAAGAGTCGGTCATGATTGATCTGCCTGAACTCCATAAACTTTACTTACAACCACCTCTTCTTTCATTCATATCACACACCTCATTCATTTTAAACCATTTTAACAGTGACTACCTACACTAAGTGGCTCTCGAGCCTTGTTTAATGTGGACATGAAATCTGCTTACCTAAACTAGTTAGTTAAGTTATTCATTGCTTCTCCATGCTTATTCTTTTAGTATATGGTTTTTGCTCCCATTGTTTTTCGAGTGTGGTTAGTATTTAGATGGATAACTGCTTGGCAATACTTCAAATTGTTAATCAGAGAACCAATTTCAAATTCCAGTCACTTTCATTATATTCACTTGCATGCAAATAACTTTTAGAAAGTTCTGGATTTAATTAAAACGACTTGTATTGGTAAACTATTATCCTCTAAAAATAAAATAAAAATATGCACAAAATATTTAGATTTCGCTATTAAATAACCCATCTGCCGCTAAATAAAACAGCCAACAAAACAGCTTGTTATTTTTCGTAGTGACTCTTGCTGGTAAACTAATTCTGCTTCATTATTTTTTGAGTTTAATTAATTAAAAAAGTTTTGTGATGTTACTCCTAAATGAAAGAACTTGTGGGATTATTAGAAAGAAAAAAGGGAGAAACGTTGTTATCATAATAATAAGATAATAATAAAATTAGGTCTCATTTACACAGATGTTTTGCAAAGAGGGTCAGCAGATTTCTTTTCCTGTAGCCCGGATGACCACCTGGTGGTTTTGAGTTTAGTGCTTAACTTCAAAACCATTTCCTGTAATCCCAACGTTTACCTTGAAGACAATCATTGATGATCTATCTTCAAAGAATTGGCCAATTGGAACTGGATTGGGGAGAGGCAAGAAGGGAACCTCACATGCAAAAGATGCAGCTGAAAACATCTCCAAGTAATAAAAACAAATCCTGTCAAGTTAAATGATCTGGAAAACACATCAAGACTTGGAGATCTGAGGCTGGTTAGAAAAGTCTTTCCAAGTTGGGAGTTGTCAGGCCCTAACTTTGATTTCTCTCTTAATTAAATTTTTTTTATATGTATTAAAAAGTGATTAATAAGTATCATTTTAATTTTTATTATATTTTAAAGTTATTTTTGCTTCCTTCTTCTATATATCATTTCTCTTCAGGGTGTGGACAAACAAGGCTCTCCACATCTTCCTTAAGCCAAGTTTGAATTCTAGTTGAGTTTATTGCATGCGTGCAAATATTCTTTGGAAAGGCATGAATCCATATCTTCTTCCTAGCCATGAACTTAATTATTGATGTTGTATCTGAAAAAACTTATCTCTCAATAATTGTTAATAGTCACTCACACTAAAAACAAAATCTTACAATCCAAAATATATTTTTGCTTTAAGTAACCTAAAGTGTTGGCTTACTGCAAAATATATTTTTCTGTTTTCCAGATTGGTTAATATAAAAATATATTTTTCTGTTTTCCTGATTGGTTAATATAAAGATATATTTTTCTGTTTTCCTGATTGGTTAATATAAAGATATATTTTTCTATTTTCCTGATTGGTTAATATAAAGATATATTTTTTTGTTTTCCTGCTTGGTTAATATAAAGATATATTTTTCTGTTTTCCTGATTGGTTAATATGGAAGCCATGTGCAGAGCCTGTTATGCAAAACCCCAAATATGTCATTCTGTTTTAAGTTGTTAAGTAGAGAACTTTCTGTTCACTACAAGGACAATACACCACAGATAAATATTGTAAATAATTGATCATCATTAATTTTTCAATTTTTTTATGAGTATCTTATGCAATTTAAATCTTTTCTCCATATTGCAATTTTATGGCATTCTTCATTTATTAGATTTTTTTTCTTAAAAATGAATTTAAAAATCCTTATTTTATTAGTCGCTTAATATGATATTTTTTAAAAGTTCTTTATTCAATTTAGGAACTGTCAGTTTTATCTTATCTCATTTTCTCCATGTAGCAAAAATCCACAATTTCATGTCATTCTTTATTTGCTAAAGATATCTATTCTTAAAAATGAATTAAAAAATCCTCACTTCATTGATCCCTTTATATATTTTTTAAAAAATTCATTGAACACTATTTAAAGTTAGCTATAAATATACAGAGTTCTTTTCTTTTAGATATTTCTACTAACATCAGATCTGATAATCATAAATGTTTCACTTCTTTCTTTAAAAAGCACTTTCTTCAATTTAGGAACTGTCACTTTAATTTTAAAACTTTCTCCTTATGACAAAAATCCACAATATCATGACATTTTTCATTTATGGGAGATATTTTCAAAACCAATAAACACTGGACTTGGATATTCTAGGCTTAAGTAAATTGCTCACAAACTGTTTTCTGACAAAATCTGATAAATATCTTGGCTAAAATAAACATGAAATAAGAGAGGTCTTTAGGCAATAGCTTAGTGGAAGTAAATTTAAAAAGCTTTAAGGGTTAAGGTTTGACTAGCCTGAAGAGAATGATACAGTCAAAATATTTCAGCTAAGATAAACATAAAATGAGAAAGGTCTTTAGGCAATGGCTTAGTCAATGTAAATTTTAAAACTTTTATTTATTTATTATTTCATCCCAAGCAAGGCGGTACTGCCACTGATATTCAAGGGGATGACAAAAAAAAATAAAATACATGGGGTGATGTGAAAAGGGCTGGAGTTAAGTGGATAAGAGATGGGAATTGACTTTACATTTAAATTTTTAGAGGTTATAGTCATTAGGAAAGCAAGTATATGGAAGAGAGTTCAACAGGTGGGAAGGGCGAGAAAAGATCAATCTGCAAACTCAAATTTTGAAATTTGATCATCATAGATGTTCGAAACTTTTTTTTAAGCGAACCTTATTCAATCCAAGATTTTTAGAGTAACTTATTCAGTATAAAGTTTTTTTTTTTTTTTTTAGTATATGTGTGTTGTGGTACAGTGGATCCCGGCTCGGAACGAGAAACCGGGGAGCCGAGTTCGAATTCCAGTTGAATCCATTGTATTCACTTACGCGCAAATACCCTTGAGAAAGGTATTAATCCATCTCTTCCTTCCAGTTATGGGTTAAATAGCAGGACAGATTGGGTTCTATAGCCTTGGTCAGCAACCAGTCTACCGCAGAAACCAATAGCAATCTACTGCGGGATAATCTTCTGCCCAGTCAGTTATGTCTCTTTTGAGACATGATCGCCCAAGCGTGTATCACGTATGGCACTTAACTAACTGACTGAGTTAAAGATTTTTTTTTTTAGAGTACCTTATTCAGTTCAAGAACTTCTATGTGCACTGTCCCTTCTTCCATATCTACCTATTCTTTGTAGTTCTTCACACTCTTTTTCTTGTTATTCTGCTAAACCCTACTCTTCTATTTCCATTTGCTCAAACCCATCAAGTATGTGATGCATTGCTTTCACCTGTCTCTCTTTATCTCTCTCTCTCTGTCCTGTTAGTATCAGATTCTCCATGTCCCCCTTCCTCATTACTTATCCTAGAAACTTCAGCTGTCTTTTCCTGATATTAAGTATAAGTTTCCTTTTTGTTTCAATCCTCTCCAAAACCTTGCCATCAATAACCTGTTTGGTCCATGGTATCCTCAGCATCCTTCTGTAGAACCACACTAAAGTTGATTTATACCTTTCCTTCACCTTTGTTGAGATTGTCCAGCATTCACAGCCATAGTGAAAGACAGACATCAAATAACAGACCAGTACTCTCTTTTTCAGTTTTCAGTTTAATATCATTATTTCATTTTCTCTGAGTCTAATCTTGCCAAATCTGTATGACCTGCCTAAGACAAGAGAGCCCAGTGGCCAAAACGAAATAACCACAGCAATAATAAAAAATTTTAGTCAGCACATTGGAAATAACAGAAAAATTATTTCACAAGATTTCCATAGCATTTTGCCAGAAATGGTGCTTGGGACTTTTTACGTTTATCTTTATACTAGCAGTATAGCCCGGCGTTGCTCGGGTGAAATGAAAGCTTTAAAACTAATCCATGATCCTGGAGGTCAGACTTTTTGAATGTTGGCACGAAAGACTAAAAAGCAATAGTTGTTTCCAGTTAAAATGAAACCCTAGACTGAAAGAAAAATGAATGGATGTAGGTCAAATTTTGATTTCCTGGTATCGATATCAAATAAGTTTTTTTCGTAGTAAACTGAATTTTGAAGGTTAAATAAGTCTTCTGAGTAAATGGTATCATGGCTGAGACTAAGAACTACAATTATATCTACTTAGAGCCGAATCCGAAGCAAAAATTAAAATAAAAGGGCTGAAAAAAATACAGACATACAGGCAGATAAACAGACACACACACAAACATCTTGCCTTATATATATATATATATATATATATTACCGATTTTCTGCACTATTGTAAGAACTGCAACCTTGAAACTTCTGAATATCATTTCTTATGTCTTTGTCTATACATGTATCAAATTTGATTACAATCAGACCACTTCTTCTAGAACCCAATTTTTTCAATTATCAATTTTCGATATTTATCGGGGAAGTGGGGGGACCCCAACACAAAACCTAGCTAAGAAGACTTGCAGACGCTTATAGTACAACTGTGTAAATTTTCAAGAAAATTGGTTCAGCCATTTTGGAATCTATAGGTAAAGAACACACACACACAAAGTTCCATTTATAAATAATTTTAGATTTAGATAAGCTAAAAAGAAATTTATTCATCTAAGCAGGGTTGAATTTTTTAAAAAAAATGTTTTATAGGCAGTTAGATAAACTGTCATCAAAATGTAAATGAGAAATAAGGAGCCCCAACTAGGAAAATGGATGACCTTTTAGTTCTCTCAATATTTTTTTCTATTTTTTTTTTTTCTTTTTTTTTTTTTTCTGAACATGATTGATGTTAAAAGTCTGACCCCTGTAATATCAATTCCCTGCTTGACAGTGGCTGGCATTGCAAGTAGCCCCCACCCCCTTGACTAGAAGTACTACTTAACATATTGGAGAAAAATAAATTAAATGCTTGGATTTCACCTTGTTGAAAGTGAGGTGTCTGCTGCACAATTTAAAACAAAATCGAAGAAAAAGCAACAAAGTTAAAGTGGTTAGGGTTACTTTAATAATCTATCAAGAGTTTTCAATATAAATTATTCATGGCGATTGCTATCATACTTGTTCTGATGGATTTTAGAAGCACATAATATTTAGAATATGTGTTAGGTATATGCAAGCCTGGTGCCAGGCTTTAAGTCAGGGGATTGCGGGCTGTAAGTAAGAATTTTAAATCATTTTAACAGTGGGGAAGACAAATATATTTTTCTGAGGGAGAGGCTAACACTGTCATTTCCCCACTGCATGGAAAATAGGCTAGGATATATTGTAGTTATCCCCTATTTTTTGCATTTCAATCTTGATCTAATGTGACCCTGTTTCAAACTGAGAAAAAGAGAGTAGCCAAAATATGATGCCAATTTCCTGCAGAGAGAGAGAATGCCTTGAAAATAAACACTCTTTTTTTTTTATCTGGTTTTAAATACAGACCAATGTCAGCCATGATAAAATGCACAACTTCTTCTAATAGGAAATAGATCCATCATTATCCTAAAGATTTTGCTATTAAATCTTATACTTTATGGTGGTAAAGATTAAATTGCAGCACATAATATGTGGTGATTATTTACACTTTTCAGACTATTGTTCTTGTTCCATGAGTCATGCCAGTTCTGGATGTCTTAGTTATCTCTATTTAATTCAATTTATTTTTAGACCTGTAGCCAGAAATTGAACGAATAACTTTTTGGGTCAAATCACTGGATCCAACCAATGCTTTTATCCAGTGGGCTATTTGTCCTTGTTGACATCCAAGCTTACATTACAATCTTGATATTTGTACTTGGTTTTCTCTAGCACACCATATTACTGGTTTCTATATTCTACGCTTGGCTGACTTAGGAGAACAATCTATCTCATTGGTTAAAATAAAGTGTTCCGTTTAATTACTTGGATAAGGTTGGGGCATACAATGACCAAAACGCCATTCCGAGTCAATATCCACTGCACCACAATGCACATCCGACAAAATATAGGGTTTGATTTAAAGTTAGATAAGAATCCAACAGAAGGGTAAATATATAAGACAATTTTTGATTTATCAAAAAGGTAACATCTCATGTAAAATAAAACTGGGTAAGCCAGGCTGGCACAAAATTACAAGTCATCATGACTGAGCGTTTGAATGTACTGGCCTTGTTTAAACAGTTGATTATGACAAATGACAAATGATGTACTCTCTTCAAGAAACTGTAATTAAAGTTTGCTCAGCATAGTTGCAGTATAAGCCACAGGTGTTGCCAGATTAGGTGACTGTAACAGGGATTGCCTATGTGGCCTAGTGATTAGGTATGCGTGGAATACCAGAGTAGCCAGCTATTATGTCTATAAAGTAGAGCATGGCACAAAGACCTGATAGAGATGCTCGGCAACCTTGACATATTCGAGAAAGACCTTAGAGTAATCAAGAACCTCTACTGGCAGCAAACCAGCTGCACACAAACAGGAAATCAGTTCAGCAGATATACAAAGATAGAAATGGGAGTAAGGCAAGGGTGTGTCTTCTCACCAGATCAATTCAACTTATACAACGAGACAAGACCTCCTACAGAAAGTACTTAAAGAAAGCAGAAAAAAAGGACTGCATATAAACTGCAAGAACAACGCATGGTAATCAGTAAAAATAAGAGCCCAAAATGCCAATTACAAGTTGGGGAGGCTAAATCAAACAGGTGCAGAAATTTAAATACCTGGGAAGTGTTTTAACAGAAGATGGAAAGTGTGATAAAGTGATCGGAAGGTGTATTGGCATGTCCAAGAAAGCTTTCCAGAAGCTGAGTAGAGTATTAACAGACAGAAAAGTTTAAATGGAAACCAAGAAGAGTGTTACGTCGAGTAACAGAATTATATGAAATAATACAAAACAACGTAATAGCATAAAAATAGGTGTATTGACAGGAAAGTGAAGTATTTACAAAAGGTGAGGATTAGTAGAATACAGAACAAGGTAATTAGTATAAAGTATCATCGTAGAGACGTGATAGATTGACTAGTATAGTAGAACACTTCCGGTGCAATACCGGAAATACCCGACAGACTCGCTCACTCGATTTCTTTACTCGACTTCCTTACTCAAGGTATAATCACTACTATTTTATATAGTGTTTCAAATAGTCCATTTCTGTGGAAAGGTGGAGAGCACCCCAACACAGAGAATACTGCATTGGTATGTGATGTCTGTTTTTTAATATGGCAGTAAATATTCGACAATCTCATTAAAGATGAGAAAAAAGACTTTAAGCAACTGAAATGCGGTTCTACAGAAGGATGCTGAAGATACCATGAATAAAATATTTGAGCAATGGGCACAAGAAGGAAACTGATACTTAACATGAGAAAAAGTCAGCTGATGCTTTTGGGACATGTAATGAGGAGGACTTACTGTGGGGTAATCTTCTGCCCAGTTCGTCACGTCTCTTTCGAGACATGATCGCCCAAGTGTGTATCATGTAGGGCACTTAACTGACTGAATGAGGAGGATGTGTGTTACGGAGCAGTGGATATCAGCTAGGAATGAGAAATCAGAAAGCCAAGTTTGATTTCCAATTGAATTCCTCACGTTCACTTACACACAAATACCCTTGAGAAAGGTATTAATCTGTTTCTTCCCTCCAGTTATAGGTTAAATAACAGAACAGATTGGGTTCTATAGCCTTAGCTGGCAACCAGTCTACAGCAGAAAATACTGTAAGATAATCTTCTGCCCAGTTTTGAGACATGATCGCTGAAGCGTGTATCACATATGGCACTTAACTGACTGACTGAATGAGGAAGGAAGGCTTAGAGTACCTGATGCTCACAGGATGAATGGAGAGGAAGAAAGACAAGGAAAAGCAATGTATGACATACTTAATAGACTTGAGCAGATGTATGGTGGATTGGGGATTGAGTGGGATAACAGGAAAAGGGATATGAAGATCAACAAGGGACAGGGCTCATAGAAGAAAAAGAAGTATTTTTTTTTATTAGTTAATCCATTTAACTCAAAAATGGCCTTAGATGAGTAGCACTTTTTGAGGTTTTGTTTTTGTGACAATCAATCCTAGCATTCCAACTTAAATGTCCCCAATTAATCAGGATTTAATTACCTCTCAAGAAAATTCCTGTATGGCAGATGTTTGAGATGTGTCTTCACTGGCCCCTATCACTGACTTCACAAACAAGATGGCTGTGTATTTGATTAGACTGCTTTGATAAGTAAAAGAAGAAAGCTTAACAGATATTGCCTACCCCTTTCTCTCTCTTTCTTCCTATCTATCTCTCTTGAGGAGTTTCTGTCATTTGTTGCTGATAAGTAGTCATCTGATACAAGCTTAAGAATTTCAATTTAATTAGCCATAGCATATTTTTTCTTCAGGGGGTTAAACCTAGGTCATGTTAATTCTTTCAACTTAGATAGTAAGCTTGAAATTCACTGAATGGTTAATAATAGTTAAGATAGAATCTTGAAAAAAATTTGTCTTCTCTTAGGATCTAAGAAATACTTGAAAAAGTGATTCATTATTCCTTTTTTTTTATCATTCCATTTCAAGCAAGGTGATAAAGACACTAAGATATAAAGAGGTTGCTGAGCATGAAAGAAACTGAGAAAATGTTACTAAGGAGAGAGAGAGTAAAAAAAAAAAATAAGATAACAGAATTCAAGGAGACAGAAGAAATTTAAATGTAGCATTTAAATTTTTGAAGATTGCAGTTGACAGGGAAGTGAGAAACCAAAAAAAAGTTCCGCTTGTAAGAAGTGCGAGAGATATAATAATTAGCATTGTACTTGCAGATGAATCTAGTCAGTCAGTTAAGTGCCATACGTGAAACACGGTTGGGCGATCATGTCTTGAAAGGGACATGACTGACTGGGCAGAAGATTATCCTGCAGTAGGTTGCCATTGCTTTCTGCGGTAGATTTGTTGTCAGCCAAGGCTATAGAACCCAATCTGTCCTGTTATTTAACCCATAACTGGAAGGAAGAGACATATTAATACCTTTCCCAAGGGTATTTGCGCGTAAGTGAATGCAATGAATTCAACTGGAATTTGAATTTGGCTCCCTGATTTCCCGTTCTGAGCCGATATCCACTGCACTACAAGGAATTCAGCAATAAAATGATATGACTTAACTGCCAATCTATTGTAACATTTAAATTTGTGAAGTCGAGGTGTCAAAGATCATGAGAATTTTTGCTGACTACTCATCTCGAATTCCAGTTGAATTCTTTTTATTAACTTAGTTGCAAATACCCTTGGGAAAGGTATTAATCCTTCACTTCCCTCCAGTTATGGATTAAATAACAGGACAGATTAGGTTCTATAGCCTTAGCTGGCAACCAGTCTACCGCAGAAAATACTGCAAGATAATCTTCTGCCCAGTTTTGAGACATGATTACTGAAGCGTATATCGCGTATGGCACTTAACTGACTGACTGACTGAATGAGGAAGGAGGGCTTAGAGAATCTGATGCTCACAGAATGAATAGAGAGCAAGAAAGACAAGGAAAAGCAATGTATGATATACTTAATAGACTTGAGCAGATGGATGGGGGATTGGGGATTGAGTGGGGTAACAGAAGTTTGAGACATGATCGCCCAAGCATGTATCACATATGGCACTTAACTGACTGACTCATCTCTAAACACACCATTTGCTTAGGTGGCCTTCCGCTCACATTTGTAGGCACTTGCTCTGGCATATTACAGTGCCACACGCATAACCAACCTATGTTTTAAACATGATCTATGCTTAGTAAACTTCATTTACACTTTTTGGTAAAGAGTGTTTGAATGGTGTGATTAACAGTTTGAATAAGGCCAGTTTGCTAAAACCCTCGGTCACGATGACTTGTGACTTTATGTTAGCACAACCATCAATGGTTTTTGAAAAGTTCTGTTCACTTACAAGACTTAAGTGGTATAGATTCCAGGCACTTTCCAAAGGAGTAATGTACTGGAATGGCTACCCCATGCTGATAGTATGAAGTATTCAAGACAAAATGATCATGGTGATATTTGCAACTGGGTCTCATGGTCAGAGATTGAACGTTCTACATCCTCAGCTATGTAACCAGTATCTCTGCTTAAGATACTATGAAATTTGGTACATATTATATTAGCTTGAATTATTATTATCATTGAATGGTTAATAATAGTTAAGATAGAATCTTGAAAGAAATTTGTCTTCTCTTAGGATCTAAGAAATACTTAAATTAGTCATAAAAGTGATTCATTATTCATTTTTTTTTTTTTTTTTTCATTACTTATTCCATTTCAAGCAAGGTGATAAAGCCACTAAGCTATAAAGGGGGATGCTGAGCATGAAAGAAACTGAAAAACTGTCTTACAATTTTCTTTTTTCCCTGTTAATGATTTATGGAATATGTACATTCCACTCATCGGCTCAAAACGAGAAACCGGGAAGCCGAGTTCGAATTCCAGTAGAATCCATTGTATTCACTTACACGCAAATACCCTTGTGAAAGGTATTAATCTGTCTCTTCCTTCCAGTTATGGGTTAAATAACAGGACAGATTGGGTTCTATAGCCTTGACTGGCAACCAATCTACCGCAGAAAGCAATGGCAACCTACTGCGGGATAATCTTCTGCCCAGTCAGTCATGTCCTTTTCAAGACATGATTGCCCAATCGTATTTCACGTATGGCACTTAACTGACTGACTGACAGTCTGCTCTGCCATTTCCACAGATAAAAAATAGACCACTCCATTTGGATTGCCAGGAAGGTTGGAAGAAAAACATATTGAAAACACTGTTGGGATTTAGTGAGGAATAGAAAGTGTATATGATGAAGAAAGGGTTGTGGCCTGTTATGGCCAGTAAGAAAGACACAAATAGAAGGTAGGGAGGTTGAACTAGTGTATTAGAATAACAGAACGCATATACAAAATAATAAGAGTGTTATTATTCAGTAGATAGATGTGTCTATCCAAACTGTCAAGTTATACTGTGTCTCGACTCTCTCCTCTAGGAAGTCTCACAGGTTAGTATTTATGAAGGAGGAAGGGTTGTTTTTTTTTTTTTTTTTTTTTTTAATCATATCACCCCAAGCAAGGCGATAACGCCACTGATGCGCAGGGGGCTACGTAAGGGTGAAAAGAATGGAAAAGAGAAAGCCGGAAACCGCATCCTAAACAGGAAACAAGGGATGAGCCTCTTCACCTGTTCAATAGACGTGGGTGGTGTGTGAACCGGGCAATAGTTTAGTTTAGTCTATCTACTCCAATTGAAAAAAATAAAGAAAAGAGTGAAAAGATTGGAAAAGAGAAAACCGGAAACCGCATCCTATACAGGAAACAAGTGATGAGCCTCTTCACCTGTTCAATAGATGTGGGTGGAGTGTGAACCGGGCGATAGTTCATTCCACTGTAGATAGGGCACCATAACAGAAAAAATGTGAAGACAGAGGAGATGATAATGCTCTCATGTGTTTCACATCTGCTTCAGTGAAATAGAAAAAATTGTTAATTTTTAATATTTTATTTTTATGTTCTTACTTCTTTGAATAATGACATTTCTGATGAATATTTTCTTGAGTAGACAAATCAAGTTTTATGTGACCTTTCTACAGATTTACAAGAAGACTTAGTGAAATGTTATCTTAGATTGATATGAGGGTGAATCTATGGAGCAGACAGTAGGAATTGAAACCATCATGATAGTCATAAAATTATCGGTGAGATAAGATTTGACTAGGAAAAGAGAAAAAAATTAGCAAGGTGCTGAGAAATGGAATAATTTTGTTATAAACAAAGAAAAGAGTGCTGCTCGTCTATATGGTATCTATTCTCTTATATGGCAGTGAATGTTTGACAATTTCCTCAAGGATGAGAAAAAAACAGAAATGTGGTTCCACAGAAGGATACTGAATGTTCTATGGACAGAGCTAGTAAGAAACAAGGAAATCTTAAAGAAAATGGCAACAGAAAAGAACAGTTCTATACAGAATCGGGAAAAGACAGCTGAAATTTCTTAGACAAATAATAAAGCAAAAGGGCTCAGAAAACTTTACCCTCATGGAGCATATTGACTGCAAGAGAATAAGGTGAAGCCACTTAATTCATGAGCTAGTGCGAATGAATAGAGGAAGAGGGTAGAGGTCTTAAAAAAGGGAGAAAAACTGCTAAGAGTCGCACAAGATAGGAAGTTGTGGAGAGTCACGATCAACTATGTCTTGAATGAATCTGACAGAAGAAGGGAAATACAGCATATAAATCAGTGTAAGTTTTTGTGACACAGATGGGAAATAGAAAATTAATTTGGTTATGATACAGATCATTTGAAATTTTTATTAAGTTTGGTCTGCTCCATGTTAATTAAAGAATGGTATTTACCTATTGCATTTATTTCCACTGAATAAAAGACTTAAATAAAAATGAATATGAGTCAATCCCTCTGTCTCCTCATCTATGTCAATCTGTTTCTTTCTATCTTTATCTATTTCTCTCTATCTCTATCTGTTTTCCCTGCATCTGTTTCTCTCTATTTCTATTAGTTTCTCCCTGTCTCCCTATCTCTATCTGTTTCTCTTTGTCACCACATCTGTTTCTCTTCGTCTCTCCATCTGTCTCTATCTGTTTCTCTTCATCTCTCCATCTGTCTCTATCTGTTTCTCTTCGTCTCTCCATCTGTCTCTATCTGTTTCTCTTCGTCTCTCCATCTGTCTCTATCTGTTTCTCTTCGTCTCTCCATCTGTCTCTATCTGTTTCTCTTCGTCTCTCCATCTGTCTCTATCTGTTTCTCTTCGTCTCTCCATCTGTCTCTATCTGTTTCTCTTTGTCTCTCCATCTGTCTCTATCTGTTTCTCTTCGTCTCTCCATCTGTCTCTATCTGTTTCACTTCGTCTCTCCATCTGTCTCTATCTGTTTCTCTTCATCTCTCCATCTGTCTCTATCTGTTTCTCTTCGTCTCTCCATCTGTCTCTATCTGTTTCTCTTCGTCTCTCCATCTGTCTCTATCTGTTTCTCTTCATCTCTCCATCTGTCTCTATCTGTTTCTCTTCGTCTCTCCATCTGTCTCTATCTGTTTCTCTTCGTCTCTCCATCTGTCTCTATCTGTTTCTCTTCGTCTCTCCATCTGTCTCTATCTGTTTCTCTTTGTCTCTCCATCTGTCTCTATCTGTTTCTCTTTGTCTCTCCATCTGTCTCTATCTGTTTCTCTTTGTCTCTCCATCTGTCTCTATCTGTTTCTCTTTGTCTCTCCATCTGTCTCTATCTGTTTCTCTTTGTCTCTCCATCTGTCTCTATCTGTTTCTCTTTGTCTCTCCATCTGTCTCTATCTGTTTCTCTTCGTCTCTCCATCTGTCTCTATCTGTTTCTCTTCGTCTCTCCATATGTCTCTGTTTCTCTTCGTCTCTCCATCTGTCTCTGTTTCTCTTCGTCTCTCCATCTGTCTCTGTTTCTCTTCGTCTCTCCATCTGTCTCTGTTTCTCTTTGTCTCTCCATCTGTCTCTGTTTCTTTCTCTTTGTCACCACATCTGTTTCTATCTATCTGTTTCTCTTTGTCACCACATCTGTTTCTATCTATCTGTTTCTCTTTGTCACCACATCTGTTTCTATCTATCTGTTTCTCTTTGTCACCACATCTGTTTCTATCTATCTGTTTCTCTTTGTCACCACATCTGTTTCTATCTATCTGTTTCTCTTTGTCACCACATCTGTTTCTATCTATCTGTTTCTCTTTGTCACCACATCTGTTTCTATCTATCTGTTTCTCTTTGTCACCACATCTGTTTCTATCTATCTGTTTCTCTTTGTCACCACATCTGTTTCTATCTATCTGTTTCTCTTTGTCTACATCTGTTTCCTATCTATCTGTTTCTTTCTTTGTCTACATCTGTTTCTATTTCTATCTTTGTTTCTCTTTGTCCCACATCTGTTTCTATCTATCTGTTTCTCTTTGTCACCACATCTGTTTCTATCTATCTGTTTCTCTTTGTCACCACATCTGTTTCTATCTATCTGTTTCTCTTCGTCTCTCTATCTGTCTCTGTTTCTCTCCATCTCCCAATCTGCCTCTGTCTACCTCTCTCCATCTCCCTGTCTGCCTCTCTCTGCTTCTCTATATCTCTCCATCTGCCTCTCTATCTGATTCTATGTCTGTCTCTGTCTCCCTGTCTCCCTATCTGTTTCCCTATCCATCACTCTCTCTGTTTCTTTCTGTCTCCCTTCATGTTTGTCTCTGTCTCTCTATCTGTCTCTGTTTCCCTTTACCTATTTCTATCTTTTTTCTCCCTATTACTACTTATCTACTCATCTCTGTGTCTCTCTCCATAACTGTTTCCATCCATCTGCAATTGTAGATAAACTATAAAAATGGCACTTTCATCCAATACATTTAGTTGCTCCACCTTCATATGTTGAGATATATATATATATATATATATATATATATATGTGTGTGTGTGTGTGTGTATTCCAGTTTGCTAAAGATCAAAAATGAAAATTTGCAGTTAAAGTACATGCAGACACACACACACGCACACACACACACACACACACACACACACATATATATATATATATATATATATAAATCAGACTGTTGATATATTAGTGATAGATGGTGTGATAATTTTCTTAGATTAAAAAACACCTGATCAAATAGAATCTTAGCAAAATAGTTTTAAGATAGATACCCACATGTGGTTTGACAAAGAAATGAATAGTGATTTATTTAAAACAAAAAAAAAAGATCATTGTAGAACAGAAAGGAATAAAAAAGATGAGAAAATGATTATATTTATTTAAAGGTAATCAGAAAATGTTTTTTGGATTTCAATGTTTATCGAATCATCCTTAGAAAACTTTTTTCTTTACTTTATTTTCTTGTTTGCTCATTGAAAATAGCTACGCATGCAAATATATTTATGAATCTATTCTTATATTTTTTTTATTGGTTTGTTTTAATTTTTCAAGCAAATTTTTTCAACATAATCATATGTTCTTTCACTTTAGATAAACTTTGAAAGTGCCATTTTTAACTGGAACATTTACTGCATGAATCAATATTTTAGTTTCAAGAACTTTTAAAGATATTCACTATCTGCATCTTTGTCTGGCACAGTCCCAAATAGGAGAAAATTCATCTCCAGAGATAGTGTTGCCCTAACAGAGACAGAAAGTTTGCTTTAAAAATTAGCATGAAATGAGAAATACCATATACCAAAGACACTGTCAAGGATAAATCAGTTTAATGTATTTTGGCTTATATGATTGTTAAAAAGATGACAGATGTCTGCCCTTTCAACAGTCATGCAAGCTACCGTAATGTTTGCCTTTTTTTACTCTAATGCAAACCACATTAAGCCTACATTTTTGACTGATGTCTGCCCATTTGACTGTCATGCAAGCCACTCCGATGTCTGCCCATTTGAGCATTGTGCAAGCCACTCCGATGTCTGCCCATTTGAGCATTGTGCAAGCCACTCCGATGTCTGCCCATTTGACCGTCGTGCAAGCCACTCCGATGTCTGCCCATTTGACCGTCGTGCAAGCCACTCCGATGTCTGCCCATTTGACCGTCGTGCAAGCCACTCCGATGTCTGCCCATTTGACCGTCGTGCAAGCCACTCCGATGTCTGCCCATTTGACCGTCATGCAAGCCACTCTGATGTCTGCCCATTTGACCGTCGTGCAAGCCACTCCGATGTCTGCCCATTTGACCGTCGTACAAGCCACTCCGATGTCTGCCCATTTGACCGTCATGCAAGCCACTCCGATGTCTGCCCATTTGACCATCATGCAAGCCACTCCGATGTCTGCCCATTTGACCATCATGCAAGCCACTCCGATGTCTGCCCATTTGACCATCATGCAAGCCACTCCGATGTCTGCCCATTTGACTGTCATGCAAGCCACTCTGATGTCTGCCCATTTGACTGCATGCAAGTGTTTGTAATGTTTGCCCTTTTTACTCTAAAGCAAACTACGTTAAGCCTACTTTTTTGACTGTCATGTAAACCACGGCTGTCTTCATATCTATTTTCTCTCAGAATGAGAGAATTTTGCATTGAATTACCTGAAAATAGTTGATGTGACATTAAAATAAAAGAAAAAACAAACCAGATATCATTCCCAAGTTCAAATGAGGTGTAAATATTTCCAGTTGTTTTGCTAAAATGTTCCAAATGAGAATGACTTATCTGTCTTGAACATCAGCCTTAGAAAGTTTGCCTTGATTTTGAACCATTGGCAGTTTTAACAAATATGAACTAGCCTTTGCCACAATAAAAACCTGTTGGTTACTTATAAAAAAAATAATAATAATATGAACTTTAAATACATTGGAAATACATATTTATGTTTTTCTTTTTTTAACTATTTTTAAAAAATTTTATTTCATTTTTATTTTTAGAATAACTTTAAGCTCAGGGCTGACTGCTCCCATTTATCAAGGATACCACCAACCTTGAGATGCTGCATGTTTTCTAAGATCATTTATTATATGGGAGTTAAATCTTAGTTTTGGCAGTGATTAATTTGTGGTTGCTTTGGTGGTAAGCTTTCTAAGTGATTTTGTTTCATATATATTTTTTTCTATTTCTCCCCCACCCCATTTCTTCAGCTGCCAGAAACGAATTTGGGTATGCATTAATATAAAGAGAAAAAAATGTCTTGCACTAACCAACCATCTTGAACACAAGTCTTTTTTTTTTTTTTTTGTAAAAATATATGTTTATGTAAAAGAATAAAATTAAAAAAAAATATGAAGATAAATGAAGCATTTAAAAATGAAGTTAAAAAAAAGGATTTTTAAGAAAATATATTTGAAATATAACCACATAAAAAGCAATCGGCCTTGTTACTTATTTAGATGGATTTTGATATAACATGAATGTCCAAGCTACTTTTTTATTGATTGCAGAAGTTTTTCTTAAGATATTTACGGTCAATGATAAGAAGCAAGTCCTTAGCTACAGAAAATGTTTTATTAGTTATTTATTCCTCTTAGTTTACTTCTAGACAAAAAAAAAAAAACTTCATTGTTACACTAATTTTTCTTTTTGGTTTTAACTATCTCCAGAGTGTTTCATTTGATAGCCTCTTCCTGCCAGTCTGACAGGTTTGTCATGATAATAACTAGGTCTTAGGGAAACATTGCTTATTTAAAAATACATTTATGCTTAGAGATTTTCACACACACACACACACACATATATTTAAATATGTTTTGTTAAAAAACAAGGAAGATTTTAAGTTTTGATTTAATTTTTCCATTCTTACATGTTTCCTTTTTGCTGCTGACAAGTAATGCAAAAATGTCCCATAATTTTTTACTTTCCAAATGCTTTCAGCCAATTCATTGGTCATTTTCAAGGATGTTATTTTTCCAATGTGGTTTTTTATCCTCATATTTTTACATAATTTTTGTGTTTTTGAAAAAGAATGTTCTTTAAAAATATCACGTGATGTGCATGAGTAAACATCACCTGGGCGTCTGTCTATCAAAACATAAGGATAAAATAACATCAGAAAAATAACATTCTTGAAAATGGCCAGTGACGTGGCTAAAAGCGTTTGGAAAGCTACATTCCATATCCAGCAAAAAAGGAAACATGTAAGAATACTGGAAAAATTAAATCATAAGTTAATAAAACCTTTGTCAGTCATTTTTAACAAAACATGTTTAAATGAAAGATTGCTGCCCAAATATATATAGAACCAGCATAATAAAAAACATCCAAATGGTGGTCAATTTTTGTCTTTATTTTCACCAGAAATTAAAGTTAAAATATGATGTTTAGAATGGTTCATGGTTAAACATAATAGACATACATTATCTGTTAACAATATTATATATATATATTAATGCATGTTTCATTAAATAATATAGACAAATTTTGTCTATTTATTTTATGTAAATTTGTTTTTCATATTGTCTGATAAGCTTAATAGCATTATCATTAAATGAAGAAAAAAAATTACAATATTGATACATAATTTTTTTTTATAATCCAATCTAAGCTTGCAGCTTACATAAGCCATTTTCAAAGATCACAATTCACAGACAATAATAACAGTCTCTTTTTGATGACATGGAAGATATCCAAGCAACAACAAACTCGTGCATACAAAATGCTGGAAGCGAATAATGCACAATAGCTCATTACATCACACATGACCACAGGAGAGTGAAAACAAGAAATATTAAGTAGGGAAGCCATTGGAATAAACTTCTCACTATAACTGAACATTAAAAAAATACCTTAAAACCCCACCTTTTTGGCATTAAATAATTCACAGAGGTTCATATGCCATTTAAAAAAAAAATCAAGCTCAAAAACTCAAACTCTTCTTGCTTTAATTTTCAAAAATTATAATTGTAAACCATTATTTTATGTTTCAATTCTTTTTATTGTTCTCTTGCATTAATAATGTTTTTCTTTTTTTCATATTCTTTCACATTAGGTAACCACTTGCATATGAGTGGCTTTATTGCCTTGCTTGGAGTGGAATGATTAAAAACAAAAAACAATAACCAGCAAGGACAAAAAGACATATCAGAATATTTCAGGGAATAATGATCAAAAAGCATTTTCCTCTCTGACACGCACAAAAGAAATGGTTCTAATAAATATCTTCTGTTCTAAGATTATTTGCAGAATTTGATTGTGTGTAATTCTGTGTACAAGTAATATTGCGTGCATGTGTTTTTTTCTTTTGTTTTTTTTCTTGCATTCTTCTGGAAAGCATAACCTTTTATTGGATGGAACGCATTTTCAGGTTTTCCGTTCTGATTGAATATAGAAAACAAAATTGAATTTACCTTTCGAACATGACCTTAAATTTATTTAAATTTTTACTTTATTTTATCTATTTCAATTTTTATTTCTTTGTTTGTTTATTCATTTATTGGCAAGGTTTTTTGAAAAGTATAGTATCACGATCCTCCTCTAGCAAATATTCTTGTCCTTCCAGAATATTCACTCTACAGTTGTTGTTAGAAAGGAGTTTTATGTATTTTTAATTTTTATTTGTTATATAAATATATATATATATATAGATATATATATATATATATATATAAAGAGAGAGAGGGAGGGGAAGGAGGGAATTGTTTGTTTTTTGTTTTTTTACTTATTTTGCAATTTAATTTTCTTTTTTGTTTTCTTTGTTATTGAATTTAAGGAAAGACAAATGCTTTAAGATCTGAATTTGAAACAGGCACAGAGGGAAGGATGGAGACATGACATAAAACAAAACAAGTTGAAATTATAAAAGTAGGAAAAGGAAAGAAAGTAATGGCTTCTCTGGAGAGAATTGCTGGGAGCCTAAGATGAATGAAAAATAGTTGGGAACCCACTGGGGTAAGATGATTTAATGAAATAAGGCAGAAGATAGACTTTTGTCCTATCTGAAACTGCAACATGGGAATAAAACAATAGGTTTCATACTTTTTTTAAAAATTTTTTTTAGAATAAGACAGGTTGAGGAGCATAGCAGAAAATGTTTAAAATACTCTTTAATCTGTAAACTAACTAAAAAGATAAAAAGACAAGCTGATGAGGTCATGACATAAATATTAAATTTTGAGAAAATATTCACATTTTACATTTATTTTTAAACATTGACAATATTGTAATATTTCATTAAGTATAATCAAAGCAAAGTTAAAGAAAACTGATGAAAAACATTAATTTTCCCATATTGTAAGATTCAATATATTCAAAACAACAAAGATAAAGATAACTGTGAGAAAATATTAATTTACCCATACTTTCTTCAATACATTAAAAACAACAAAGATAATGATAACTGTTAGAAAATATTGATTTTCCCATATTTTCTTCAATATTTCAAACCATAAAGATGAAAACAATTATCAAAAAATGTATCAAATAATGAAACAATTCCTCTCATAAATTTGGACAAATATTTAAAGACCAGATAATATATCAGCCAAACCTTTTATTCAAATTCTCACTGATGATGATTAGAGTTTGCAAAAAATATAGAATAATTAAAGAAAACGAATTATTCTCCTCTAAACTTCAAATAATAAAGTAAGACGAAAATTACATCGCGTGAAATGTTAAGTTGAAAAATTAGTGATAGACATTTGCATGGAAAATATACGGATTGATGAAGATACTTCATCTCCTGACACCAGACAATAAAGAAGGATAATTGACTAAAACATTGTGTCAAAAGAACAAGAAGAAGACACTTGGCTGTCCCAAAAAATAGATGAAATAATTAAACAACTTTGTTGTAGAAGTTCAAAAAACCACTTGAATTGAACAAGATCGGAACTGGAGCCAATATGGCTGACTAGACAGCTTCTAAAAGGTTGAACGATTTTTCTTTCTTTCTTTTCAATAATATTGACAGTATTTGACAGAAGACGATGGGGAGAAAAACAAACAAATCAGTAAAAGTTTAATGTATATATGGGTAGCAACCTTTCTTTTATATATGTTTTATCGAATATTACAGCCAAAAGTTTTTTATTAATTTTTTTTCTCATCTTACATTTTTTTTTCTTTTCGGGGTGGTTAACAGAATGTAGAAAGTGTTCATAATGGTTATACTCTCAAGAAATTTGTACCGATTCCTTAGACAATTTCAAAGTGTTCGTTGTTAATATATATTTTTATGTGTGTGTTTTAATGCGTATATTGTGGACTGCTGCCATAGAATCTGTTCTTAAAGAGGATGGAAAGTGAGACACTGAGATCAGAAGGTGTATTGGGATGACCAAAGATACATTCTAAAAGATAAGCAGAGTAATAAGAGACAGGAAAATTTTATTGGCAACAAAGGAATAAAAATACTGAACAGTTACATGATAACTGTCTTCTTATATGGCAGAGAATGCTGTTCAATCTCCTCAAAGAAGAAGTGACTTGAAGCAATAGAAATGTTGTTCTACAGAAGGATACTGAGGATACCATGGACCAAATTTTTGAGCTACAACAAAGTTTTGGAGCGAATGGAAACAAAATGTAATCTCGTATAACATCAGAGCTGAAGGTTTTGAAAGCAATGGCAACCTACTGTGGGATAATCTTCTGCCCGGTCAGTCATGACTCTTTCGAGACATGATCGCCTACAGCGTGTATCACGTATGGCACTTAAATGATTGAATTCTGCGGGCCCTCGATGTTGCTAAGCACAGTACTGCCTCCACGATGGTCAAAATTCTTGATGACATCTCTGCATAATTGCTCTTCGATCTCACCGAAATGCCTGATAATCTCATCCTTCAGCTGCTGAATTGTTATTGGCTTGTTGGCATAGATCTTAATTTTGAGATGACCTCAGAGGAAGAAATCTAAAGGGGTCAAGTCGCACGATCGTGGTGACCAATTGACATCACAGTTTCCAGAGATGATGCGACCTGGGAAATTTTTAACGCCCATTTTCCTAATAGGCTTCGATAATTTTAACACGTTGTTCGATCGTTAATCTTTTCATGGTTGAAATTGCCAAATACTGAAGTTGTTAAATCCGAAAGAAACTGACGCTTAAACTTAAGTCAATTTTAAAATCGTTACAAGTTATTGGAACACCCTATATTATCATTCAAGATTTTTCGCGGATATGGACATCTGTTGGCCTATTTGAAGGTTATGGACATCTGTTGGCCTGTTTGAAGGTTATGGACATCTGTTGGCCTGTTTGAAGGTTATGGACATCTGTTGGCCTGTTTGAAGGTTATGGACATCTGTTGGCCTGTTTGAAGGTTATGGACATCTGTTGGCCTGTTTGAAGGTTATGGACATCTGTTGGCCTGTTTGAAGGTTATGGACATCTGTTGGCCTGTTTGAAGGTTATGGACATCTGTTGGCCTATTTGAAGGTTATTTTCCTATATTCTGCCAACAGGCATTCATATTTCTTTAAAGGAAATTCTGTCATAAAGACAGCAAAATAATATGCCTCTTCTGCAAATTTAATTAAGCAATTTCCTGTGCGAAACAATGAAAATGAAATAATAAAATACCATAGAATGATTCAAATTGCATTTCACTGTATAATTCTATGGATTTTTCCTGAATTATTTTATTGCAATTACCAAATTTGTGTTGAAGATGAGACAAATTGTTTTAGCCCTGCTCATTATTTATTTGATTGCTTTTATTTTCTCTATCTTGGGACTTTGAACTATGTCTGTGTAAGAATATTTGGTCACAGTTTTTTCATTTATTTTACTTTAATCAAGGCGATATAGCCACTAAGACGCAAGGAAAAAGGGTTAGAAAAATATTATTATAGAGAGAGCACAATAAAAACGTAGGATTAAAGGAGGCCAAAGGTGACGATTGACATTTAAATTTGTGAAACAAATTTTATTACGTCTAGCATTTTCAACTATAAAATGAAAAAAAAAACTTGAATAAGATAAAATTTGTTCAGATTGAGTTATTTCAGTTTTTTATTTATTTATTTTTTATTTATTTGATTTCATTTTTTTTTTTTTTTTTTTTTTTTTTTTTTTTTTTTACCATTTGTACGGCATTTGGGCCTATCCCTGCTTCGGCTTTCTTCAAACGTAGTTGACCAGTAAGAAAAAGAACGAAATTTTTTCCTTCTCTTTTCTCATCTTCTTCTTTCATGTATAATGTTCCTTCAGAACATGGGTGATCATGGTTCTTTCCAACCTCCTATTCTTCGCAGTTGTTAGTAACATTACTCCCTTTGTCAAGACTCACACCTAAACGTTTCCCTATCTATTCACACAGCTCATCAGGTAGGTGGCACACCGCTTTTCTTTATTCTTTTTGCCTTCAGTATTTCCTTTAAGTGTCAAACCCTCCTTCCTCATTATGTCCAAGAAATTTCAGATACTCCTTTCTTATTTTGAATATGTGTTCATTTTGTTTCTATTTTCTTTGCTTATGCACTCCATTCATAGCATTCTCAGCAGGATCACATTTTTGTTGCGACCAGTCTTTTCTTCATCTAGGAGGAAATTGTCCAACATTCGCTGCCATATACGATGATTGATATGACATATAACAGTACATTTTTTCGTCGTTTCTGCATACTAGTTTTCTTTTTGTTTCTGATTTCCTCACAGCTTACGTATTTCATCCATGGCATTCTCAAGCATTCTTCTGTAGAACTACATTGCGTCCAGGCTTCTCTTTGTCTGTGATGGGATTGTCCAGCATTCGCTGCCATATAAAACGGTTGATGTTACTTAATAGTTCGGCACACTTTTCCTTGTTTTTTTTTGTTTTTTTTTAACAAATATTCCTCTTTCTAGTACTTTGTTTAGCTTTCCGTGTATATCTTTTGCTATTTAAGTCTCTCTTCAGTTTTCATTGTTATATTTTCCATCTATTGTTAAGATATTTAAACCTCTGGACTTTTTTGGATATCGAAATCTTTAATTCGTAATCCAGTTTCGGCTTCTTCTCCTGCTGTTAACCACATATCTTCGCTTCTTACAATTGATAGCTCAGTATCATCCTCTCTATTACAATAAAGAACGTTGTGTATTTATATATATATATATATATATATATATATATATATATATATGTTTGTATATTTGTTTAGCTGTCTATATATATACACTAGCAGTATAGCCCGGCGTTGCTCGGGTGTAATGAAAGATTTAAAACTAATCCATGGTCCTGGAGCTCAGACTCAGCCTAAGGAATATTTGTATGAAGTTGGGTGAGAATCGGATAAATATTGTGGATTTGTATTAAGGACATACAGATAGATAAACAGACACACACACACACGCACACAAACATCTTACCTTTTATATATATATATGTTATCGATTTTCTGCTTTTATTGTAAGAACTGCAACCTTTAAACTTCTGAATATCGTTTCTTATGTCTTTGTCTATGAGTGTATCAAATTTGATTAAAATCGGACCACTCCTTCTATAACCCGATTTTTTCGATTATCGATTTTCGATATTTATCGGGGTACGTCGACACAAAACCTGGCTAAGAACACTCGCAGACGCTTATAGTACAACTATGTAAACTTTCAAGAAAATCGGCTCAACCGTTTCGGAGTCTATCGGTAACGGATACACACTCACAGACAAAGTTCCATTTATAAATAAGTATATATATATATATATATATATATATATGGTAATTACTATTATTATTGCTTACTGCAAGTTGACAGCTATAAAGTTTCGGTGTTAAAACACCATCATCAGGCAGTAATTTTATAGCTATCAAGTAGCAGCATGCAATTATTATAAAAACACTTATCATATTTATGCTCTTCTTTTGTATTGATCACTTTTTTAAGCAAATATTTAACTGTGGAATATACTTGCATTAACAACCATAACTCTCACACACACACACACACACACACACACACACACACACACACACATATATATATATATATATATATATATATATATATATATATATTCTCTCTTGCCCCACTTAAGATACTCAATAGTAGATACATCAATATATATGTTGCCATCACTTTCGGCTGCATGTCGATATAAATATTTCTTCGTCATTTTTGAACGGGCCTGCTCGTCTATATATTTTTTCATATGAGGAAATGGAAGCCAAGAGAAAATTATATCCACTATATTGATCGAACAAACATATTAGGCCTAATTTTACAGGAATGCTTGTAACGTGCAGTACATTCTGTCAGAAATGGGATTACTTTCGGATCCTCTTTGAGGAAAAAGACCACCCACCCCTCTAAACCAACGCTTTCAATAAGATTAAACTTTTGCCTTTTTGAAGAAAGATGCGTAATCTTAGGAAGCTGTCCTTTCGCCCAGCCCAGCCCATTTATGTTACTTAAGTTACTATATTGACAGAGATAAAAGAATTAACATTTTTGCAAATATTCATTAAATTTTACAAGGTAGAGAGTGTCAGTCAGTTAAGTGCCAAACGTGATACACGCTTGGGCGATCATGTCTCGAAAGAAACATGACTGACTAGGCAGAAAAGATTATCCCGCAGTAGGTTGCCATTGCTTTCTACGGTAGACTGGTTGCCGACCAAGGCTATAGAACCCAATCTGTTCTGTTATTTAACCCATAACTGGAAAGAATAGACGGATTCATATCCTTTCGCAAGGGTATTTGCGCGTAAGTGAATGCAAGGAATTCAACTAGAATTCGAACTCGGTTCCCCGATTTCTCGTTCCGAGCCGATATCCACTGCACCACAACGCACATCCGTAGAGAGTGTACTGGTATTATAAAGAGGAAACTAACCCTTAAATATTCAGGCCCTGTGGATGAGAGGATATCATCAAAAGTCATTGTCAGTGAGAATGTGAATATTGATCAACTCCTGATCACATCAGATTGAGTGATACTTCCCAGAAACTGTCGCTAACCCTATTTAACATTCTTTTTCTTCTTTCTCTTCTTTTTCAAGTGCCGTGTCCCTTCTGAACGTAGACGGTCATAGACTTTCACTTGGCTCTGTCTCTTGTGACGCCAACTATTTTCCTCTCTCAAACCCCGATCCGGAAAATTTAATTAATTTTATAATATTTTATTTAGCATTTCCAGTGTTCTTATATTTTGCAGTTTGGTGAAAATCCAGAAGTACAATAATTTTCCCATTGCCCCAAGCGCTTTCGACCTCGTTTAAGCCATTGAACAGGTGATGACGTTCATCCCTTGTTCCCTGTTTAGGATGCGGTTTCCGGCTTTCTCTTTTCCAATCTTTTCACTTTTTTTTTTTTTCAATTGGAGTAGACTAAACTATCGCCCGGTTCACACTCGACCCACGTCTATTGAACAGGTGAAGAGGCCCGTCCCTTGTTCCCTGTTTAGGATGTGGTTTCCGGATTTCTCTTTTCCAATATTTTCACTCTTACGTAGCCCCCTGTGCTTCAGTGGCGTTACCGCCTCGCTCGGTGTGATATGATTTAAAAAAAAAAAGTTTAAAGGGCTTTTGTTTTGGGATTGTTAATTTTCTCTGAATTTCTCTTCATGCTTTGACTATGTAAGATGTACTTTTTGTGTTGTTTTGAATACTATGAGAAGTATTTATTTAGAGCTTCACTTGTTGAGCGCAGCTGGAAATCGTGTGAGCGTCGTTCTATTTCTTACATTCTGAAATGATTTTCTGGCTTTAAATAACCTGCAAAGGGTTGATAAACTGTAAAGAAGAATGTATCAGTTATTATCTATTTTGTATATCTTTCTAATCTTGACTTTTTCGACTTGAGATATCATGTCTCTTTTAGTAACCTACCTTGAAGGTTTCTTGGGCCTTTTATTGGCAGAACATTCAGTCAGTCAGTCAAGTGCCATACGTGATACACGCTTTGGGTGATCATGTCTTTTTCGAGACATGACTGGCTGGACAGAAGATTATCTCGCAGTAGGTTGCTATTGCTTTCTGCAGTAGACTGGTTGCCGACCAAGGCTATAGAGCCCAATCTGTCCTATTATTTAATCCATAACTGGAGGGAAGAGACGGATTCATACCTTTTTCAAGGGTATTTGTGCGCAAGTGAACGCAAAGAATACAACTGGAATTCGAACTCGGCTCCCCGCTTTTTCGTTCTGAGTCGGTATCCACTGCACCACAATGCACATCCAAGTGAGCATTAGTAAAAATAAAAAAATGACTTTCGCAAAAGCATTAATGTAAAGGGAAGAAAAATACGTGTTCAGAATCTGAACCCCTCATGCTGGTTCCGCTTTAAATGTGGATAACTGTTATGCAATTCACGCATCGACAGTTAGGAACACTTTTGGAATTAACTTCCATCTCTGATAGGAATGCTTGAACTTGGTCTGATATTTCCATAAAAGTGGATAGTTTCCACGCAGATATTTCAGGAATTCTCTTTGGCATGTTTGCAACTTTTTTTTTTGTTTTTTTCAGTTCTACCATATCTCAGCCACTAGAATTTGAGCAAGCTTTTAGATCTTTGTGCAGTCCATTCCGACTTTACTAAATGGAAGTTTTAAAAAGAAATAGCCAAGAATGAAGAACAAAAATAGCCCCCAAAATAGCGTAAAAATGGAGAGTTGACTGCGCAGCAAAGAATCTCAGAAATGGAGTTGTTCGCCTTTGATTTTAATCATATTTTCAAGATATATCTTAAACCAATCATATATATTTTATTTTTACGCTTCTATCTATCTATCTATCTATCTATCTATCTATCTATCTATATATATATATATATATATATATATATATCTTAGCTAATTAATGACACTTTTGACTTTCTCATTCTCACCTTTACCTCATTCTTGGGTATTTACAGAATGCTGTCTTGGAACGGTATGACACATTTTTAAAGCATTCTGATTTCTTTCTTTCGCAGAACCTTTCCCACGTTTTAACTCACGATCTGAATGCTTATTGGCCATACTTGCAAGGTTGTATATCTGTGATCTCAGCTCTCTTCATTGTTCTTCTTGGAAATTCTTCAGAGATCTTTTTCATTCTGGTTTTTCTCTTTCTCTATCAACCCATTCTCTCTTTAACCACTCCTCTTCAACATATTTTTCTTCTCGCTTATCTTCTTTTGCTTTCTCTCTTTTTTTTTTTTCTTCGTTATTTACTTTGCTTTCTTTTTCCTCTTTTGTATTTTCCTTTTCTAATTCTTAATGTTGTCATCTTCCCTTCATTCTCTTCAAATAATCGATACTTTTTTTCTTGGAAGCAATCACTTCGTTTCTGTGACATCTTCTCTCACTTACTTCTCTCTTTATTTCTTCTCCTTCCCTCACCTCCTATTTTTCTTGTTTTTTTTTTCTTATCTCGCTTTCTTCCTCTCTTGATTTCTTCTTCTCTTTCCTGCCTCCTCCTCTCTTAACTACTTCGTCGTCGTCGTCTTTTGGCGACTTCTTCCAACTCCTCCTCTCTTGGCTGCTTTGTCTTCCTCTTTTAACATTTTTTTCTTCTTCTTCCTTATCCTCCTCCTCTTTAAAATTGTTCCCTTTTTTTTCTTTCAAATTTTTCTTTCTGGGATTTTCTTTTACTTCCACCATCTCATTTTGACATTTTTTTTTTTTCATTTTTTTTTCTCGATTCCTCCTGTCTTGACTTTATTTTCTTCTCTTTTTCTGAACTCATCTTCACTTCCCCCTCCTCCTCCTTCTTTATTGGCTTCTTTTTTCTCTCCTCCACCTCCTTCTCATTTTTTTTTTGTGTCGTCTTCTCTCACCATTCACTCTTTGACTTCTCCTCTTTCTCCTCCTCTTTGTTTCTCATTCCACTTTCTCCTCGCGTGCTTTTTCTTCAACCATTTTCGTATCTTCTTCTTCATCCTTCTTCTACTCCTTTGTACATTCTTCTACCACTGTATATTTTCTTTTTTCATTCTACTGCTACTACTACTCCTTCTTTTTCTTCTTTCATCATTTCTCCTCCACCTCCCTCTCTATTAGGGCTTCTCTCTGGCCTTCCATCACCGTCCTATTCCTTCGATCTGCCTTTCTGCCTTCTTTGTCTTTTCTACATTACTTCTTCCTTTTCCCTCGACTCACCGTGTTCTTGAAATGTTTCGGAACAATGCACGTAAAAATGATTTAATCTAGAAATGATGGGACATGGATTGTTTTTCCTACCCCTCTTCATTTCTCTGAAAATTACAGAATATATATATATATATATATATATATATATATATATATACTAGCAGTATAGCCCGGCATTGCTCGGGTGTAATAAAAGCTTTAAAACTAATCCATGGTCCTGGAGCTCAGACTCTTTGAACGTTGGCACGAAAGACTAAAAAGCAATAGTTCTTTCCAGTTAAAACGAAACCGTAGACTGAAAGAAAAATGAATGGATGCAAGTCAAATTTTGATTTCCTGGTATCGATATCATATAAGTTTTTTTCGTCGTAAACTGAATTTTGAAGGCTAAATAAGTCCTCTGAGTAAATGGTATCATGGCCGAGACTAAGAAGTACAATTATACCTACTTAGAGCCGAATCCGAAGCAAAAACTAAAATAAAAGGGCTGAAAAAACAGACACACACACAAACATCTTGCTTTTATATATATATATATATATATATATATATATATATATATATATTATCGATTTTCTGCACTATTGTAAGAACTGCAACCTTGAAACTTCTGAATATCGTCTCGTATGTCTTTGTCTATGAGTGTATCAAATTTGACCAAAATCGTACCATTCCTAGAACCTGATTTTTTCGATTATCGATTTTCGATTTTTATCGGGTGTACCTCGACACAAAACCTAGCTAAGAAAACTCGCAGACGCTTATAGTATAACTATGTAAATTTTCAAGAAAATCAGTTCAGCCGTTTTGGAGTCTATAGGTAACGGACACACAGACATAATTCGATTTATAAATAAGTTTAGATATATTGTGTGTGAGTGAGTGAGTGAGAGTGAATAATTTTGTTCACTTGGGATTGGAATGGAAAGGAGTGGATAGTGATGGAAGGCTGGATAAGTTAATGACGGCATTGTCGTTTCATCTGACTGCCAAGGTGACAACTAACATGTATCCATGGCGGGAATTTTTACATGCCCTTCCCAGTTCTTTTTCACACCTTTTCCAGACTTTAATCATTAACGATTTTTTTCATAATTTCTAAGAGTTTTTATAATTTATTTAGGAAAAAATTATTTTTCTTCAAATATTTGTGGTAAATGTACTTTCATTCGCGTGCCTGATTGTGTGTGCATCAGCATAGAAACCTTCATGCGTTAGAATGTGTGAGAGTGTGAAATGATGCTTGCTTACTTGTGTGTTTAGGTGTGCATGCATGTACACACATACACACATTTGTGCACACACACATACACATATATAAAAAGAAATCAGTGGATATGTAAACTTAAAATCAAAGGGTAAGTATATGTGGGAATGTACACATAGGTATATGTGGATAAAAGTTAGTATATGTAAGTGGGTTGACCTGATGGGGTCAAATTGGCGCCTAAAGTCAGGGGAATTGATTTTTTCCAGAGGTCATGACATCTTAGACGGTCAAAATAACTTCAAACGGATACTACCCATATTTGGAACTGGACTCTATCTCTCTTCTTTCCTACCTCCTTCCCCTTAGATTTATTGTCATTTATTTATTTATTTGTTTGTAATCTTATGTTTATTATTATTATTTCTATTATGTTCCCTCTTCATTGTAAGAAAACGTTCATTCCGGCAGAAATTTTATGCCAGATGGAGGAAATATTGTAAAAGAGTCTGATGATATGAGCTAATTAAGCTCATTGAAATGAACTATATTTTATAACTAATATGACGTGTTGAGTTTTCCTTTATAAACTTCATATCGCTCTGGTTAACACCCATCGAACTCTCTACATGGATTTATCTATTAATAATTTATATTAATGAAATCGTGTTGGATTATCCTCACCGTTTACGGACTGACAATATATATATATATCCAGATCGTAGTCGACAAGACCATGTTTGATTATGACATGACCGACCGGTCGTAAGTCGATTATAATTAAATTTGAGACATTTTCATATTTCTTTCGATATTATTACCTCCACCTTAAGGCGGGGGTATTTTATTTAGTTGCATTTGTTTGTCTGTCTGCTTCTCTGTCTATCCATGCTCAAGGTATCTCAAGACACGCTGGAATTAATTCGAATGAAACGTTTAGGAATGATTGGCCTCAAGTTATTTTTCTGGTTTTATTTAAAAAAATGAATTATTGCCTTTCAAATGCTAAATACTGAATTACCTTCCTCATTTTCTTTTAAGAGTGCGTTTAATTTGAGACCGGTTGAGTTCATTTTGTTTTTTGTTTTTTCACTCTTGAGAGCAGTCAAGTTCATTGCAATTATCATTTCTCTTTTTAATAATCACCACTAGCGAATCGCTGAAATGAGGGTATTGTCTTGGTAAAGGTTTGCTCTTTCTTTCAATTTTCACTGTTACTTCACATTTAATAACATTTGTACACTCATGATCAAAAATTTAAGACCACTTAAAAATCTTTAAAAAGAAATATTTTTTTTACGGATAGATTTTAAACTCCTCCCACTTAAGGTTACCAATACTACAATCTAAAATGTTATGGAAACAAAAAGCTATATTCCAAACATTTTATTTAGAAATTTACATTTTTATAAAATGAGGCGATTTACACATGATCAAAATTATAAGACCAGAGACAAAAATTCTACGAAATTGTACAAAACGTGTATGAAAAGTGTATGAAACATTCAACAACTAAATTTAATAATAAGTTCTACCTCCACTGCTTTTGATGACTTCAAAAATGCTGTCGGGCATGCTAGAAATAAGCATTTCCATTAAGGTGCGGGGTATGTTGCTCCAGCTTCTGAAGATGGCTTCACAAAGTTCATTTTTTGCTGAATATTGTTTGCCATTTCGATAAACATCTCTTGTCATCCATCTTCAAACATTTTCAATTGGGATCAAGTCTGGTGAGCATGCAGGATGTCCCAAGAGATGGACCGCATTTCTTGTAGAAAGGTCAATGTCCGTCTTGCAGTGTGAATTGCAGCATTATTCTGTTGGAATAACCATCCATCCACACACAAATGATGGCCCTCATCATCACTGATGCTTTTTGTAGCATGCTAACATAACCAGCCGCTGTTTGACAACCCTGCACCACCTGGAGCTCCATTGTCCCTCTATAAGAAAAGGCACCCCATACCATTAAGGACCCTCCACCACTATGAAGTGTGGAAAAAGTTTCAGGAGGCATGTTTTTTTAATGCCAATATCGTTGGAAGCCATCAGGACCATCTAGATTGAATTTTTTCTCATCAGAAAACAGGACTTTCTTCCACTTCTCAGCATCCCATGTTTGGTATTCACGACCAAACATTAAGCAGTCTGCCTTGTGATGTGGAAGCAGCCGAGGAATTTGTTTACGCTTTTCATTTACCATGCCTTTTTGTCATAAGTGTCGTCTGATGGTTACGGGACTGCAATCAGCATCGGTGACTGCCTTAATTTGACTAGAAGAAAATCCTCCCTCTTTCATAACAACCCGTCTTATTCTCTTACTCAATGCAGGAGAAATTTTTCGGGGCCTACCAGAGCATTTTGCTTTTCCATAATTCTCACTGCTCTTTAGAAAGTTGCAAATCACAATTTTTTGCGATTTACCTTAGCTGCGATCACCCGCTGTGACAAACCTTGCTTATGGAATTCTAGAATTCGAGAACGCTCAACTTTGGTAAGTTTGCTTGCTTTAGGCATGGTAACACTTTTACGCAGTGATTGCTAATCTCTAACTGAACTAAAAACATTAGAATTACCATAAATCTAACAATTTATACCCCTGGTCTTATAATTTTGATCATGCGTAAATCACCTCATTTCTAAATAAAATGTTTGGAATGTAGCTTTTTGTTTCCATAACATTTTAGATTGTAGTATTGGTAACCTTAAGTGGGAGGAGTTTAAAATCTATCCGTAAAAAAATATTTCTTTTTAAAGATTTTTAAGTGGTCTTAAATTTTTTTATCAGGAGTGTATCATCTCACTACACATTGTACATTAGGCAGCAAGTCCTATAATCGGGAGATTATATCTTTTGAAGAGCGTAGAACAACCTCTCAGTTGATGTCTCGGGTTGGTAGTATCTGTTAGAATCACCTATGGGCAAATAGCGAACCCCCCCTCCAAACAAAAGCGAAACGCTATGCTACTGTAAAAATACCAGCAATACATTTTTATATAAAAAAAAAATGCTCAATAAATATTTGCAGTAAAAAGAACGACAATGTTTTATTTGTTGTTGAAAGCATGCAATTGCATTCAAAATATATTTACTTGAAGCCATAAAATCTTATTCAAATTATTTAGATTTCAGCATTAGATAACCCATAAAGGTTGATATGCCGCCGAGCAAAATCAAACAACCAACATGAAAGAACTTTCCCATGTCATTAATCTATATAATATCCGACAATTTCCTAAATCGAACTGTATTCCGAAATCTAGCTTCAACATCACTACAGCATAAAACACATTACCGCCTCTTTGTTCACACAAACATGTATATGCACAAAAGCTAAGTATTATCTACCATATATTCAATTGTGAGAGTAGAATAACGTATATCATATTTCTATTCAATGCTCTCCACAAAATTTAATTTTGGCATTAAATGACCCATAAGAAATCCATATGCCGTTAAACAAATCAAATCTCTAAACATTGTTTGTTTATTTTCTATGGATCAAAGGAACTTTTATTTGGATCTGGTATTCCATCCAGATATGCAGCAAATTCCACTTTAACGTTCTACAAAAATTCAACCTTATCAGACTTTCTGCCTTTGCACGAACCCTGACGAAACAATGCAAAGGACAGTCTCGTTTGGGGAAAAGTAGACAATACCCGATTAAACTTATGCTGGATCTATGGGAAAATATTTGCTTACGAACATGGATCTTCTTTGTGTCACATCGCACCTCTGTGGGGCGGTCTCGTGTAAATACCCAGATATGCAGCAGATTCTCAATTTCGTCGATGGTCACGGGCCATTGCTTCGTTACATCTATCGATTATATAGGTGAAGAATCTTTCAAATCTTTAAACATTCTTTCTCTCTCCTCCAAAGTCGTCGGCACAGTAGACTGTGATAATTTTAGATAATTTTTGATCATATTCCCTTTCTTTCTTACTCCATACTGTTTAATCAGCCAACATTTTTGTGTCGTGATCAATAAGCCTTTCTTTCCTTCTTGGTAGGTTGAGGAGTAGACAAAGAAAATTGATAGACATTTTAATGTGGGAGAAGTTAGGAAAAATTTCAAAGAGACACACGGACTCTGGGGAAAGTTTGTTGTGACGAGCATACTCTAACACGCGATGGAAACGTTAGTGCTGCCAGAAACTGGGGTGGAAATTTTTGTACACCAATCCGGAAAACAGTCACGTCGCCTAACGCGGAGCAGTCTTAGCCGGACTGTCAGACATACCAGTTTGCAGTCGTCGTCGTAAATTAGAACAGCCGTAATTCGCATGGGTCGTTTTTTTTTTGGTTTTTTTTTTTTGTGTGTGTGTGTTATTCTATAAATATATCATACCTTAAAACTATATTTATTACACACAAACACAAACCCTCAATTGTTTTGAAAATGTCAGCATATACTTAACGTTCGACCCTGATAGAGACTAGCTCTCAAGATACCCTATAAGATATATATACTCAGTTTAGTTTAGCAAGTTTCCAAATATTTTTAACCAATGAGGATTAAAATTTGATGAATAGTCTACAACTGGTATTCCCAAAACAGGCGGCACGGCTTCATCAACAATGGCTTACAAAAAAAGCTGTGTAGTAAGAGGTGTCATTAGAATGAAATCATAGTTTTCTTCTTCTTATATATATATATATATATATATATACACACACACACACTACAACCACGCTCACCCGTAGACTTACATGTCGTCTTTCTGATCAGAGTACAATTAAGCAACATTTCTCTGAAAAACATAAACATGTAGATAATATCAGACAGATTTTGGTCAACAATACGGTGATCCTTACTCATACACATAGTAAGAGGAACCTTCAGATATTGGAGGCCATATACATCAAATCTAAACAAACAACACTTAATAAAATCACCTTTAAATCCGGACATAACACGTTACATTGCATTTGAATACATGGTTTTGTTGTCATTTCGCGCTATCACGCGGTGTGACGTCATAGAACCGCATTGCAAATTTGAGAATTGCGTTTGTTATTTTTGGTAACTATTGCCTTTGCCTAGCGGAGTTTTATGTCAACACAAAATAAAATCTTCGGTGATGGTGGATGTTATTGTATTACTGTCTAAATAACCTCTCTGAAGATGGCTCATGTGAGCCGAAAGCTTAGAAGCAGCATAATAAAAAATTATCCAAATGTTGGAGAATTTTTGTCTTTATTTTCAACTGAAATTAATGCCAAAATACTACGTTTAGAACGGCTCATGATTAAACATAATAGACATTTAATTGGAGTAGATAGACTAAACTATCGCCCGGTTCACACTCCACCCACGTCTATTGAACAGGTGAAGAGGCACATCCCTTGTTTCCGGTTTAGGATGTGGTTTCCAGTTTTTTTCTCTTTTCCAATCTTTTCACTCTTTTTTTTAATTTTATTTTTGTTTTCAATTGGAGTTGATAGACTAAACTATCGCCCGGTTCACACTCCACCCACGTCTATTGAACAGGTGAAGAGGCTCATCCCTTGTCTCCTGTTTAGGATGTGGTTTCCGGTTTTTCTGTTTTCCAATCTTTTCACTCTTACGGAGCTCCATGCGCATCAGTGGTGTTTTCGCCGTGCTTGGGGTGATATGATTAAAAAAAAAAAAAATTCATTGTCTCTTATATTTAACAGTATATGTTTAGAAAATTATTTGCTGCCTCGATACACTATATATACATATATATATATATGTGTGTGTGTGTGGTGTATGGGTAGTCATTTGAAGGCTATCACAATGCTTTCAGTAAAGTAAAGGACGGTAAAGAAGGTGTTCGGTATTACCTATTTATTATTCATTAATATTTCGAGATCAGAATCTTTTCTCAAGAATGGTAGGAGAGCTTGATTTTACGTCCGCTGGTGGACCGTGCCTTTCAACGAATGGTCCTCTTTCGCTGCTACTGTTACTAAATTGTACTACTTAACTGTAGTGAGTACAAAACTCTCCTATATATATATATATATATATATATATATATATATGTGAAAATAACATGGGTATTATACAGAGTGCATGTACCGTGACTCAGTAGCACCCTACATGTACTGCAGCCGCTGTAGAAGTGATGTTTCTGTGGGCACGATAGCCTGACAGAGCCCAACCCTCTCCAGGCTGGTTTTTTTCTTCTCTTAGACCGGTTGTCACCCAAGGCTCTAGAACCCAGTCTGTCTTGCTTTTTTTTATCCATAACTTGGAGGAGAAGAGATGGATTCATACCTTTTACAAAGGTACAATCACGTAAGGTAATATAATGAATCTGACTAAAATTCGAACTCGGCTCTCCGACTTCTCAATCCGAAATTTATTCATTACTCCACCACGCCTCCATCCTGTCGGAAATTAAAGTTCAAACTTCTGTTTCTAAATTATTGACGTTATCTAAACAGAACGTGCTCGATCAGCTAGCGGATGTATAACTGGCCACTCGTACTCCCCATTACAGGTGCCTGCACAGGGACATTTGTGTTTGTTCAACAACCAAAGAACCCAACTAGTGGTTTATGATGCTACTAGGAGTATAGCTCAGACTCAGCCTAAAGAATATTTGAAATAATAATTTAGTAATCGACAATTTAGTAATCGCACATAGAGTATATATATATATATATATATATATATATATATATATATATACTAGCAGTATAGCCAGGCGTAGCTCGGGTGTAATGAAAGCTTTAAAACTAATCCATGGTCCTGGAGCTCAGAATCTTTGAACGTTTGCACGAAAGACTAAAAAGCAATAGTTCTTTCCAGTTAAAACGAAACCGTAGACTGAAAGAAAAATGAATGGATGTAAGTCAAATTTTGATTTCATGCTATCGATATCAAATAAGTTTTCGTCATAAACTGAATTTTGAAGGCTAAATAAGTCCTCTGAGTAAATGGGGTCATGGCTGAGATTAAGAACTACAATTATACCTACTTAGAGCCAAACCCGAAGCAAAAACTAAAATAAAAGGGCCGAAAAAAATAGACATACAGGCAGATAAACAGACACACACAAACATCTTGCCTTATCTATATATATGTTATCGATTTCTGCACTATTGTAAGAACTGCAACCTTGAAACTTCTGAATATCGTTTCTTATGTCTTTTTATATGAGTGTATCAAATTTGGTTAAAATTGTTCCACCCCTTCTATAATCCGATTTTCTCGATTATCGATTTTCGATATTTATCGGGGGTACCTCGACACAATATCTAGCTAAGAACACTCGCAGACGCTTATAGTACAATTGTGTAAATTTTCAAGAAAATCGGTTCAGCCGTTTCGGAGTCTATAGGTAACGGACACACACACACACACAAAGTTCCATTTATAAATAAGTTTAGATTATGCTGAGCGGACCTTAATTACAGTTTCTGAGAGAAAGCAGGTCATCCAGCATGAATAACAGTCTGTACGAGGCCAGGATGCTCAAATTCTCGTACACGATGCCTTGTGATTTCGTTTTAGTACAGCCAACGACAGCTCCCAAAGGGTCCCATCTACCCAATTTCACTCACAAGGCTTGGGTCAGCCAATGGTATATTTTTCAGTTTCACTTTCTAAAGGTGCCACATGCTGGGATCATCTCCTCCAGACCGATAACATCAAGAAGTCACCTTCCTGACAAATATACTATGGTAAGATTCGAACACCGGCCCCATGGTCAGAAAGTCAACGCTCCTACCACGCTAGCTGATGATTTTATTGCACTAGGTTTGTAGGTTTTACGATATAGCTACAGATGTTCGGCTGGAACATCTAAGGATATTTTTTAAAAAAAAGGTCCGAAATGTATCTACTGTAAGGAACTCTGAATGTGGTCTGCGAACCAAGGGGATATCAGCTAGTACGGCTGAGAGTGAGGTGTGAATCAAGGGGACGTCAGCCAGTATGGCGGGCCTATTTTAGTCGATAACTGAAACTTTATTCATCAAATGTTTTTTTTTTTTAGTTATCAAGGATGAAACAAACTCCAAGATTCCCTGGTTGTTGGAAATCAATATTTGGTTAACAAATTAGATATTGACCATGTTTCTTTCAGTGGACGCCTCTGAATAGGCAATAAAAGTTACTTCTATTCATAATATTATCAAAATGATATGAATAAACATGAACAGAGCAAAAAATGACTTATTTATTAATCAAATATTGATTAGTGATAAGCATTTTTTGTGAATTACCGCCACCCTTTGTCTTAACGATCCGCCAACAATTTTAGGGGGGAACAATTGAAAAGCAAGGCTTGAAATTTGTATCTAAAGGTCAAAGTTATTTATTGGTCGAGAGGAAAGCTAATAGTTTGAACACGATAAATCTTGGTACGTGTTATCTTTTGAAACAAAAGATTGAATTTATTATTTTTCATATACACGCATAGATCTATCGATTTATCTGTGCGTGTCAGTGGATATGGTTTTGGGTGAACGATTACGTATTTATGTTTTCAGATAAAGAGGAATTTGAATAATTTTTTTTATCTTAAAGCAAATTGCATGATGTGTGCTCCTCATGGAGATCGCATATAAATCTGCACTTAGCACAAAATATTTATTTCGATGTCAAGGCTAATAAAAAAAATAGGAAAAACCTGAAAGGGCTCTTATTTCATTTTCAAAAAATCTTTTTTTTTTTTTTTTTGTATGTGTCTCTGCATAAAAGAGAATATGTAGTGTGTACAGGCGTATCTCTATCTAGAGATACAACACACACACACACACACACATACATTCTATCTATCTATCTATCTATCTATCTATCTATCTATCTATCAGGCTGTTCATTATCTATCAGTCTATTTAAGGCTCTTCATATCTATCTATCTATCTATCTATCTATCTAATCCTAATCTGTTCATATCAATTTCTCTATTAATCCCTATCTATCTATCTATCTATCTATCTATCTATCTATCTATCTATCTATCTATCTAATACAAATCTATCAGTCCTAATCTGTTCATATCTATCTATCTATCTCTCTCTCTCTCTCGCTCTCTCTCTCTCTATATATATATATATACTGGATAACTATATATAGTCATCCGCAGACAGATCTGTTTCACTGTATACACAGCTCATCAGTACGGTTACACAGCCGGATTAAAAAAGAAATAAAATCCAGTAATTCTGATTTTTTTTTAATTTTTTAAGTTACAACCGTTTTAGTCTAAGCCGTTCTTCAGGTGTCTGTCCTTCTTAGTTGAATCTCGTAAATTCTTATTTAGTACAGCTCAGTTACTGCTTACCCACCATTACTATACTATCAAATTCACTGTACGGACTATTGAAGTGTTTCCAGGGTTAGTAGGTTATGGAGTTACTTAGTTGCCTAAATTAATTTGAACCAAAATTAGTGTAATTCATTGATTAATTTCTTTTGTACGATTTGTCAACACTTGGCAGGTTATTTAAAGCCAGTAAAATTTTAAAATTGCAAGACATTTTCGAGATACTAACGATTTACTCCTGAAAGTACTAATAATTAACACATAGCTGGAGAGAGAAGAGTTGGATTCATACGTTTCCCAAAGGTAAGTTAGTTAAGTGCCATACGTGATATATACTTGGATGATCAGGTCTCGAATTAACAGAAGATTATCCTGCAGCAGGTTACCATTACTTTTTGCGGTAGACTGGTTGCCAGCCAAGGCTATAGAACCTAAAATGTCCTGTTTATTTAAGCCATAACTGGAGCGAAGAGACATTAATACCTTTCCCAAACGTATTTGCGCGTAAGTGAATACAAGGAATTCAACTGAAATTCGAACGTGGCTCCCCGATTCCTCGTTCCGATTCGATATCTACTACACCACAACGGATTTTCGGATAATTGAATATGTAAGAAAATTGACTCTGATTAGAAACTGCTCTACGAACTCTACTTCCGAGCCATTATCGATTACACCAGCCAAGATTACTACACGTCTTAGTTTATATATATATATATGAAAGGCATTCTGTGAGTCTGTGTGTGACTGTTCTCTATGCACGCCATTCTTAAGCTACGCCATTCAAACTTTCTAGGTACACATACTTCTTGAGTTTAAGTTCAGCAATTTTTACCTTTCGCCCGTTTTGGCCAACGGAGTCGATTGTTTAAAATTGCTTCGTAAAACATCTAAGATCTAAGATGGTTGCTAGATTACGTCACAGAAATCAAATCACACGTGTCAAACGCGACTAAAATATTATTTATTTTTAAAAAATGAGCCTTTATATTTAATTTTTATTCTGAAGTTTCATTTGGTCAACAAAAAATGTTATTATTTTTCCTGTAATTTTGAAACAAAAGAAATATTAAAAAATGTTTTTTCAAACAAAAACAAAATATGTAAAAAAAAAAATGTACCAATTGTTAATTTAATTATTTATGTCTTTTTTTTTTTTCAGATTTAATATTTCAGACCCATATGTAAAATAAAATACATCTACACCTCTCATTGGCATCTTCTCCTACTACTAAAATGTTCTGAGTTGCACGGGCAACGCCAGGCTATGATGCCAGTTAAATAAAAAAAATATATGTCGTATTAAAAAATTGAAATTCAATAATTCTTTAGAATTTATTTTGTTTACGTTTCGGATAAGTCACCGAGGAATTATGTCTTTCGCGAAATCTGAAAGCACAAATGTGCTTTAAACACAAATAAAACATTGCTTGATTGTGAAGCCCTTGTCCACTACACTACCTGCATACCCAAGCTTACAGCACCTGGTATTCCCAAGTTTAGTGAATAAAATCAATATGGCAGTTCTATCAAAAGATGTATGAATGCTATTTTCTCGGTGTATCATCTCATCCTTTTACACCCAATGGTGTGTAGGGCAGTAACTTTTTGTTACTGTTTCCGTAAATGCTATTTATGGGGCAGAGTTGTTAGCCCTGCGCCAACCCCTTCTAACCCGGAGGACCGATGGAAAATTCTTGGTCCTTACCTTTACAGCACCTGGTATTCCTAAACGGTCACCCATCTAAGTACTGACCAGACTCGATATTCCTTAACTTCGGTGATCGGACGAAAATCGATGTATTCAACACGATATATCCGTAGACTTCTCGGTGTATATTATAATTTAATTCAAAATGTTTTTGTACCCATGAAAATTATCTACAACTTGGCATATATGAGTATTTTGACTTTGTATTAGATTTTTGCATAAGGTAAATTATATTTTGAAAAACTGGTTTACTTTTTAAATTATATTGAAAAACTGGTTTACTTTTTGTTTATTTAGGCTTGTCCACATGAAGAAATATGTCAGATTTTACCAATTTAAAGTTGGAATATTAAGTGTACAGTCTGTTGGCAGCTATAAATTGACTGCGCCAATCTGCAATTGCAACTCTTGGAGAGACTATTTAATCACAGACGAAGTTCTAAATCACAACCGCATAAAATAAAATAAGGAAAAGATTTTTTTTTTATATAGTCAAAGGAAATGAATCTCTACAATAAATCTCGAAAGAAAATAAGTTATCTTAGAGGTTTTTTTTTTTTTTTTTTTCAATCCTTATGTGTATTTTATAGCTTTTTCCTAATTGCTACTTCTCATTTTTTTTTTCCTTTTTCTTTTTATGGCTTGTGGCTGATTGAATCTTGTTTCAGGATAGAGAAATCTGTCGTAGGTTTTCTAAACGAAAACTATTTTATTTCTACGGGTTAATTCGACTGGCAGTAGGAAAATTACATTATCCGAAGACAGTTTGATATTTTCTCTTGTAAATTTCCTCAAACAGTGCAAACGCTTTTAATTCTCCAAAAACATTGTTTGTTTTCGCGATACACTTTTTTTTTTTAATCATTTCACCCCGAGCAAGGCAGAAACGCCACTGATGTGCAGGGGGTTACATAAATGTAGAAAGATTAATTAGAAAAGAGTGAGGAGTACAAGCTAGTTAGAAAGGAACAATAGAAAGCTGAGAAAGCAGGTGCAATGACAGATACATAGGCGGAGAGAAAGTGAAGATTATACAGGGGAGGGGAGAGAGCTAGAGGCCAGTGGTTAGTAGATGAGTATTAACTTTGCATTTAAATTTCTGGAGGTCGTAGCCGTCAGCAAAGCAAGAATACGGGAGTGAGTTCCACAGGCGGGAAGTGCGAGAGAGGAAGCTGCAAGAGTAGAATTGTCGTCTGCGTTTGGCTAACCTGACTGTGAATGGGTGGGACCCAGTTGCCAGTCTGGTTGCACGGGTAAACACCTGTTGAGGCATCAGTGACTTAAGCTCATCCGAGCAGAAGCCATGAAAGCATTTATAGAAGAGACAGAGGGAGGCCACATTTCGACGATGGGAAAGTGGCTGCAGTCGAGTCGCCAGATAAGTACCTATCACATTACAGACTCTCCTTTGGAGCTTGTCAAGAACACTGAGGAGAACGGCAGGGGCACCTGACCATAAATGGCAGCAGTACTCCATGCACGGACGGATGGTTGACTTGTATATATGCAGGATGGATTCAGGTGGAAAAAACATCCTGGATCGACATAGTGACCCAATCTTCTTAGCAGTAGATTTTGCTATGGATTCAATATAGTGCTTCCATTTGAGGTCTGAGGACAGGGTAAGTCCGAGGAGGCGTAGTGTATTACTCTCCGGGAGAATCATCTGGTCCATGCTTATGGGAGGCAGAAGAGGTTGCCTGTAATGGTTGACAGACAACAGCTTGGTCTTAGAGGAATTGAAGTTGACAAGCCACTTCTTGCCCCAGTTCACCACAGAGTGTAGATCCCGCTCAAGGTCAGCAGCGAGATTATGTCTGTCCGCCACGACAGGTTTCTCACCTTAAGCAAAGATTTTTAAAAGTATTAAAACACGTTACCAATTTTATTTTATTTTTAGTTTTATTGCTAAAACTAAAAGGAACATTTTATTCTGTAAGTATCAAAATCTCCTCATAGTAGCAAATGATAGATCAGAACACTTATACTGTAGTATAATATATATATATATATATATATATATATATATACTCGGTGACTGTTATCGTTGTATAGCAATGTTTTATGTCAACACAAGATAATATCATCTTTGATGGTGGATGTCTTTATGTTAACGTCCCTGTAACCTCTTTGAAGATGGCTTATGTGAGCCGAAAGTTTAGAACCAGCATAAAAAAATATTCGAATGTTGGACAGTTTTTGTCTTTATTTTCACCAGAAATTAAAGCCAAAACACGATGTTTAGAACGGCTCATGATTAAACATAATAGACATTCATTGTCTTTTATATTTAACAGTATATGTTTAGAAAATTATCTGCTGCCTTGATACACAATATATACATACATATATATATATATATATATATATATATATATAACTAGTCAGTTAAGTGGCATACGTGATACACGCTTCGGCGATCATGTATCGAAAGAAACATGACTGACTGGGCAGAAAATTATCCGCAGTAGTTTGCCATTACTTTCTACCAAGGCTATAGAATCCAATCTGTCTTATTTAACCCATAACTGGAGGGAAGAGACGGATTAATACCTTTCACAAGTGTATTTACGCGTAAGTGAATGTAAGGAATTCAGCTGGAATTCTAACTCGGTTCCCCGATTTCTCGTTCAAAGCAGATATCCATTGCACCACAACGCATATATATATATATATATATATATATATTCACCAGAGCAGTGGTTCACTGGAAGAAGCTGTTCGAGTGGAACTTCTTACCGATGAAATACGGAGGGAATATGGTTGGTTTGCGACAACGTGAGGGGCGTGGACGGTCCTTGCCACTAATGATTGAATTGGTGGGACCAAGAAATGTAGCTTGTTCGAGCACTTACCGTGGAAGTAGCGAGAAAGCAGCAAGAGGCTTGCTACATCCCAGCTGTGGGAGAGAGCTTGGAGGGTGAAGAATAATTCATTACCCACATGGACTCGGAGACGTTTATGGATTCTGTCAAGGCTTTTTGTGTCACTTCATCTGAATCTCTGTTGCTTTTATCACGGCCGTTTAGAACATGAATAATTGTCCGTGACCTAGTGTGAGGAATGCCAGAGGGCCGATTGCGTCGGACGGTAAATTTTTATGGGAGCAGAAATATTAAATAGTTTGAGAACAGACGTACTAAATTAGAATTCATAACAGTTCATGGCTAAGTAAAAGTTTAAATTACTCGGGGCGCTCAAAACCAACCTTACACTGGTTCTACTCCATTTATCTTTCAAACAAGAATCTTCCCCATAGTTCAATTATTTCAAAATATTGTTCACATTTCGATTATTATTTATTCAAAGTTTCAACCAAGTTCTTACTGGTCATCATCAGATGTCTGTTGTTTAGCTGATACGGAATATCTCTTGATTATTGTGTCATTTTGGTCGTGTCCTTTTTTTTATTTATTTATTTTTTTTTGTATAAGGAAACGTTCATGGCACGAGCAACCACTTTTCTTTTGAATCTATAAGCCCTTCCTTTCAAAAATAATTTATCAGAAAAATAGGATTCTCATCTCTAATAACTATTATCGATCTTTCCAGTATTGTTAAAGGAGATTGCTTACAAAATTTATTTGAAGTAGCGTAAAAGGTTAACATCTTGATTATGTCATTTTTTTCTTCAGGTTTCATGTGCTATTTAGTTGTTGCTGCTGTTGGTAGTCCTAAACTGATGTTGTCTCTGCTACTTAATATAGATGTTACTCTAAGATACAGTAACGCCAGTCTAAAAAGGTTCGGATAAGAATGGTCTCCTCTAAAACCTACACACGAAGTCATTTTTGATATTTGATCTAAAAAATGTTATCGTGTACAGCTGGTAGTTAAAACGTTATTAGTGTCATTCCTGAAATCTATATGAAAGTCTTTGACACTAAAAAAATAGCTAAGGCTTTTAGGTTAATGTAAACTAGTGTTCATTCTTACGTTACATTTCCTGTGATTGATTTATGTTTAATACCCATTGTTCCTCTCTTCTGGTGAAATATTACAAAAAAAAAAAAAAAAAAAAAAAAAAAAAAAACACTGATCATAGCTTCTTTACAATTGTTTAGTTTTTTTTTTTTTTTTAACATTCTTTTTGGATGTGAAGAGATCTTTGTTAAAGCTCAGAAGAGATCTTTGTTAAAGCTCAGAACTTTTTAACACACTTTTGTGTATGAAAATATTGAAATGGTTGATTTTGTGCTTTTGAAGGTCTTCAGAACACCATGCCTGTGTGGTATTTATATGGTATGGAAGGTCGTTACTTGGTAGCACACACTTCCTCTCCACATAACTAAAATAGATCGATATGAAGAGGTAGTCGTGTGAAGTTTACATTCAATAACTAAAATAAATTTCCAGAATGTAGGTGAAAGTAAATGAGAAATATTCCAAAGACAATATGCATTTGAATACATTTATGTTTTTGGTGATATGGAGAAATTTCATTTTGTTTTCTTAAAGATAGGAAACTGTAGAAAAATATATGAAGTTTTGTTAATTTTATACTCATTTGACAGATATTGAAATGTAAAAATTATGGAAAACTTTTGAATAAGTGAATTTTAAATGTTTACAAAATAAATAAAAAAATTAGAAAATGTAAAATTAAATAAAAACATGCACGTAGAACATTTCACCAAACTCCGTGTGTGTGTGTGTGTGTGTGCGTGTATATATATATATATATATATATATATATATATGCGTAGACGAATACAAAAACGTAGCATATTCTTTACTTACTAGCTCTCTCTCTCTCTCTCTCTCTCTCTCTATATATATATATATATATATATATATATATATATATTCACGCACTAATATGTGTGTTTTTTACGTAATCATATTCTATATAATATGATTATATATGTGTGTGTTTGTGTAATTATATATATAAACGAAACTGGTTATAAACAACCGACAATATGAAATAATTTGTTTGAACATTATTTCTGATCGATACTCGTATTTAAGTAGATATTCTGTTTATGATCAAATTGTATTATATATTTATTTCTACCGGCCTGATTATTTACGATAGATTTTTGTTACTAAAATGTGTCATTCGGCAGGATTCGAACCTGCGACCCCTATTGGTGGCTTTCCCTATGTGGAAACTCAGTAACACTCTAGGACCTTTATGCTTTGCATAGTGTGAAATGGTTAATATACATATATATAGTTAAATATAACAGGATTGAAACCCGACCGAACCGGCGTCAGTCGGCGATTCTACCTCTGGGCTATGGTAGAAGGAGGCAGACTTTTTAGCGTGTACATTATCATTATACACATGCCCAATAGCTGAGAGTATTCTAATTCATTGCTGAATGAACGATACGTAGATGCTATATATATATATATATATATATATATATATATATATTCTTCACTACTCAACGGCTTAATGCAAAAAATAAAATAATGAGGCACTGTTAAAGAGTAAACAAGCAGCAAGAGCTTTCATAAGTGGTACTAAAGAGAATGAACTGAGCCGACGTTGCCTAGCCGTCTCTCTCTCTTTCCGTGAGCGTAACAGGAGGGATATATATATATATATATATATATATATATATATATATATATATATATACACACACACACACACTCACTACGGTCTTTATTATAATAAAGACGATTTTTTACACTGCATGCGGTCTGTTTGAAAGACATGGAACATTGTCCTTGAAACATCAAAATTGAACCTCAGTGGAATGAACTATATTTAGCTAATTCTCCCTTTTTTTTCTTTTCTCTCTCTCTCTCTCTCTCTCTCTCTCTATATATATATATATATATATATATATATATAAAATGTAGACAGAGAGATTGTAAATTACGCCTTTCAGTATTTATATATTCGTATCTCATTCCTAGTATTTTACAAGTTTTTATTTCTTTAATCACCCTTTACGTAATAATTCTTTTAAATATAAACTAATATTCATTTGACGAGACTCCGTACTAAACCGATGTGACAACTGAAAAAGAATTGTTTTTATTAATTAAATGATTTCCATAGAAATCATTTCTCCAATACAAGATGCATGATGTATGAAACTTTCAAAACCAGTGTCGTATGAACAAGCTTTATTTTCTTTGTTTAATCTCCAATCAATATTGTTATTTAAAAATGTACAATAGACTTGCACAATGTATTAATATTTGTTGTCTATATATTATATATTTAATAAACTCTCTTCTATACAAGATAGAATTCTAAGACAAAACGCGTACGAAAGCAAATTTGGTTTCCTATCTCTTTATACATGCTGTCCATAAAATCATTGTATATTTTGTCCTTAGAATCATTTGCTATCTTAAAGTGAGTATGTATCAACCTTGCTCTTCAATTCTTACACCTATTTTCAAATTTATAATTGAAATTTTTGTGCGTTGTGGTGCAATGGATATCGACTCAGAAAGAGAAATCGGAGAGCCGAGTTCGAATTCCAGTCGAATTCTATCCATTCACTTACGTACAAATAACCGTGGGAAAGGTATTAATCCATCTCTTCTCCATCCAGCTTTAGATTGAATAGCAGAACAGATAGGGATTTATAGCCTTGGTATACCGCAGAAGGAAATGGGAAACAAATGCGGGGAAAAACTTCTGCGTGGTCAATCATGCCTCGAAAGAGACATGATCGGCGTCAAGTGTATGTGTATCACACATGGCAATTAATTGACTGACTGATTTCGTTTAAAGCAAAGCGATAAAAGTCACTGAGATGTAAGCTGCAAGCGGTCACGAAGAGGGAAAAACAGAGGACAATAAAAGATCAGGTTTCAAGGAAACAGAAAATGACGATTGACGTTGCATTGACAATTGTGAAGATCTAATTGAGAAGAAAGCAAGGAAACAGATTTCTACAAGCGAGACGTGCAGCAGAAGGAACCTTTAGCATAGAACTTACGGTTAGATCTAGCAATTTCAATAGTGAAATTATGAGCTCTTAGTCTCTTCTTCTTTATGTGTCGTGTACTTTCAGGACGTAGGCGATCATCGACCTTCACTTATCCCTGTCCCTTATCATTTTTACATTTTTCCTCTTGGTATCTCTCCCAAACCTTGCTCCGCCATCCACTTGCTCAAGTCCATAAAATATGTCTTGGGTTGATTTCCCTGTCTCTTTTTCCGTCTGTCCGCCCCATAAGTAAGATTCTCCAAAGTCTCCTTCTTCATTAAAAAACTTCCACTGTCTCTTCATGATGTTGAGTACAATTTTCATTTTCGTTTGCAACCTCTACAAAACCTTGTCATTGCTCACATGTTTGACCCATGATATCCTCAGTATCCTTCTGTAGAACCTTATTTCTGTTGCATCGTGTCTCTCCTTCATTAATTATTTCTTTTAAAAAAAGAACTAATTCAACCATTCTTTTGATCTGTTTTTTGTTCATGTTGGGCTCAAGTCTCTTATATTACCAGAGGCATATAGTCTCTCTTATGCCGTGTACACAAGCCCATCAAATACGTTTCGCGTTGCTTTCCCGTCTCTCTTTCTCTGTGTCCGTTCCATAAGTAAGATTCTCCAAGATCTCTTTCCTCATTAGTTGTCCCAGAAATGTCGATTGTTTATTCATGATGCTAAGTACAAGTTTCCTTTTTGTTTGCAGCCTCTACAAAATCTTGTTTTTCTCACATGTTTGTTCCATGATATCCTCAGCATCCTTCTGTAAAACCACATTTCTCTTGTTTCAATTCTCTCCTTCATCTTTGAGGAGATTGTCTAGCAGTTACTGCCATATAGGAGGACATATGTCACATAACAGTTGAGTATTCTTTTCTTTGTTTCCAACAAAATCTTCTTGTCTCTCAATACTTGGCGTCATTTTTGACAAACGTTCTTAGTCATGACAATTCGGCTTCGGATCTTAGTGTTACATTTTCCGTCCTCAATTAGAACACTTACCAAGTATTTAAATTTCTGTACCTGCTTGATTTTTGTACCCCCAACTCGCTGTTGGAATTGAGGCTTTTTTGTTGATGACAATGCATTCAGTTTTTTTTTTTTTTTTTTTTGTAGTTTATGTTTAGTCCTTTCTTCATGCTTTCCCTTGCTGTCACTTGTAGGAGGTCTTCTAATTTTTTCTGTGTTTGCTATCATCACTGTCAAGTGGAGGTGCCAAAGAGGAAGGCTCCTAAGAACAATTACCATGAAAATATTTGTAGAAAAGACACAAGTTAGCTGTCTTACAGCAGTGGGAATGAGACTGAGGCCGAGATCACAGGCCAGGAGTGATAACATTGCAGATCCTTTTTTTATTTATTATATAAAGAATTTTTAAATACATAGCAGATGCACCTGACTGGATTTTACAGCATTATTTAATTTCTGAAAGTATAGATAATTACGAGAAAAACAAAGAAAGCAATAATGCTCTCAAGCGTTTAACGTCTGCTTCAGTGACGTAGAAAATCTTGTCAGTGTTTAATTTCTTCATTTTTACCCTTTTATTTCTTTGGCATAATAACGTTGCAGATTCTTTTTTGGATTTTGTCGAGAATCTACCGAAATATAGCAAAAACATCAATCCAGATGTGGCATAAATGTTCGATTTTTTTAAAAATCGACTGGTTTGATAGCAAAGAACAACATCGGCTTGTGGGTGGTCTTCGTTAAATAACTCATTCAACCATTCTTTTGATCTGTTTTTTGTTCGTGTTGGGCCCAAGTCTCTGATATTGCCAGAGGCATATAATCTCTCTCATGCCGTGTACACAATTACCAGTGAGCAGACTACGTTCATCTACTTTCTATGAATAGATATTTTTAATTCTTGCAAGACAAACTATAAAACTTACCCAGGACTAAGCTTACAAAGCGGCGGTTTGTTATTGTATTAGATACGTTTCTCCGTATCAAGTTGTTCATGCGATTTGAACGTTTTCTGCATGATTGGTCTACGTTCGTCTGTCTGTCTTTTTGTCGTATTTTTATGAATTTTGGCTGGTACGTCTAGCAAACATTTAAAAAAAAAAGTACTGTAATCTTATTTAAATTCACATGTATATTTATTTTTATGACTTTTGCCAGAAAGTTACGAAAGAATAAATAAAAAAAACAAAAAAACTTTGTTTGACAATATTTACAAGAGAATCATCGGAGTAAAAATATTGTTCCTCTTTTTACTTGAAGTTGAAAAAAATAGTTTCTTTAAAATTTAAGCGATAATTTATAACTGGCTGGCTTTTGAGTAACATTGACCTTAAAGGAAGGGAAAAAATACAATGTATTTTTTTTAATCATATCAACCCGAGCAAGGCGGTAACACCACTGATGTCCAGGGGGGCTGCTTAAGAGTGAAAAGATTGGAAAAGAGAAAACCGGAAACCGCATCCTAAACAGGAAACAAGGGATGAGCCTCTTCACCTGTTCTATAGATGTGGGTGGAGTATGAACCGGGCGATAGTTTAATCTATCTACTCCAATTGAAAAAAAAAAAAAAGAAACACGGAGAAGATTAGAAAAAAGAAAACCGGAAACCGCATCCTAAACAGGAAATAAGGGATGAGCCTCTTCACCTGTTCAATAGATGTGGGTGGAGTGTGAACCAGGCGATAGTTTATCTACTCCAATTACAATAAACACAGCCAGTGATTTATGGCTTCAAAATGTTTTGTAGAGGCCAAAAATCAGAGTAGACAAATCACACTGGAAAAGAGAAAGCCGGAAACCACATCCTAAACAGGGAACAAAGGATGAGCCTCTACACCTGTTCAATAGACGTGGGTGGAGTGTAAACCGGGCGATAATTTAGTCTATCTACTCCAATTAAATACATTAAAATCATCGAAGACAGGAAAGAAAAACGTTAGCGCATGTTGCTGGTTTTATCTAAAAACCATCGTATATAAGATTTGTTAAGTGTGTAAGTGGCGATTCTACAGGGGCGCGGAGGAGAAAGAGGGAAGTTGGAAGAGGGGGCTATCCCCAGTTTCGGCTGGCCCTTCGGTTACCCCCCACCATTTTATAAGCTTCAAAAATTTATGAACCTGATCAGTCTCTGATTTTGATAAGATTTGATCATCAGGGCTTTTCCCTCTGCGTTTTCTTTTTCATTTAGCTTTTTAACGACACATACAGAGACCAGTTTGAAAGAAAAGCAAACAAAATAAAATAGCCATAGAGATAGAAACAGATATGCTGAAAGAAGGGAAAGAGACTTAATCGTCATATTTTCATATCTGAAGAAAGACGTTAATTAGAAACAATGTCCCCAACTTGATATGTAGGTAAATTTTTTTAATCATATCACCCCAAGCAAGACGGTAACGCCACTGATGTGCAGGGGGCTGCATAAGAGTGAGAAGATTAGAAAAGAGAAAACCGGAAAACGCATCCTAAACAGGAAATAAGGGATGAGCCTCTTCACCTGTTCTATAGATGTCGATGGAGTGTGAACCAGGCGATAGTTTAATCTATCTACTCCAATTGAAAAAAAAAAAAAAAACACGAAGTGAGAAGAAGATTAGAAAAGAGAAAACCGGAAACCGCATCCTAAACAGGAAATAAGGGATGAGCTTTTTCACCTGTTCAATAGACGTGGGTGGAGTGTGAACCGGACGATTGTTTAGTCTATCTACTCCAACTGAAAAAAAACAAACAAAAAAAAACAAAGGGAGAAGATTAGAAAAGAGAAAACCGGAAACCGCATCCTAAACAGGAAATAAGGGATGAGCCTCTTCACCTGTTCTATAGATGTGGGTGGAGTGTGAACCAGGCGATAGTTTATGTACTCCAATTACAATAAATCACACTGTTCTGCTAGTATAGACACTAGTATTAATCCTTTGATTTTGTTTTGAAATTAACCTCTCTTGTGTTCAAGCAGCTTGATAGTGGAAAAGATGTGAAGAATAGATTAGAACTCCACTGTTATGAATGTAAAGTTATTCCGTTTGATTTATTGAAGTAATTTACTTATACTCAAACTAATTCCTGTATTGTGTATAAGATAGTGGTGTAGTATGAAAATGACGACGCTGCTTGAGTTTGCTCCGCTCCTCCTCAGAAAAAATATCGGCCTCTAACTGGACCGCCGCTATCAGAGTTCCATAATCGCCATTGTCCACCCCAAGCCATAAGATTAAAATTTGGCTAGCCCCTCGTTTTCATTCTCATTTTTATAAGCTTCAGAAATTTACGAAACTAACCAATCTCTGATTTTGATAAGATTTGATCTTCAGCACATTTCCCCCTGCATTTTCTTTTTCATTTAGCTTTTTAAGGACAAATACAACGACCAGTTTGAAAGAAAAACGCACAAAATAAAACAACCAGATAGATAGAAACAGACATGCTGTTAAGGAGGGAAAGTGACTTAATAGTCATATTTTTATTTCTGAAGAAAGACGTTAATTAGAAATAATGTCCCCAACTGGATATGTAGGTAGACAGTCAGTGATTTATGGCCGAGTGAAAGAATTGGTCAGTAATTATGCTACTTAAGTTTCCACCTCCCCACCCACCTAAAAATCTCGGCTCCTATGTGTGCCCCCCCCCCCACACACACACTTTCAGAGTTCCACAATCGCCACTTGGTGGTTGGCTTACTTATTTATTGAACTTTCATACTTTCCACATCTGAATCAGGTGAACATTCTCAGACACGAAGACAGAACTTAGTTTTGTAATTTTTTTTACAGTTTACCACTAACAGAGGGAAGGATTACTGACGTTGACAAAAATCTATTATCAATCAAGTGTGTTTACATCAAAACTCATTTCAGTAAAGCACTCATTTTTACTTTGTGACCTAGTGACAGTTTGTCTTTTTACCGAAATAATGGTATTGAAATGGTCAGTATTATGGATAGATGCTATGTAAATGTCGGCATACTTCAAGACAACTTTTAGGTCATGATGGCTTGAAGATTGGCTTGAAGCACAACACAAACTGTTCTCAGTGATATATATATATATATATATATATAGCAGTTTGATGCGCTGTTGATCGAGCGTAACTGTATTAACAACAGTGGACGCGATCTTCTCAAATTACCTTAAAGATTTTGATGAATGCTTAGCAGACAGATAATTTTTTTACTTCTTTCTTTTTTCTTTTTTTTTACTTCTTTCTTTTTTCTTTTTTTTTTTTTTACTTCTTCTGGATTATTTTCTTTTTTCTTTCTTTCTTTTCCATCTCTTTTTTTTTCTTTATTTTTTCTCATTTCTCTCCTTTATTTATCGCTCTTTTCTTTCATTTCCTTCCTCCCTTTCTTTCTTCTTTCCTCCTTTCTTCCCCCCCTTCTTTTTCTTCCCCTTCTTTTTTTTCTTTTCTTTTTTCCTATTTTTTCAAGTTTGCTTTCTTTTTTTTTCTTTTTGCATTTTCCCCTTTGGCCGGTGAAAATATTCTGAGTAAAAGCATCAATGGCATCTACTTAGACAAATGTAGCTACTAAATATAACGCATAAAGAGATATTGACACTTATTTCTCACTCTCTCGCTCTCTCTCTCTCCATATATATATATATATATATATATATATCCGAGTGAATACAGAACGAAGAACGAATTTTTACAACGTCCAAAACATCCCACCCCCTACCGGCTCTTCTAAAAAATCCAAAGGATATAGTCTAGTCGCAAGATAACAAAAACTTACATTCTAACTGCTAATGTTAAATCTGTCTAGAAATTAAAGACTCATTAATGAACCATTTTAGCTACCCACACCACTTTCTTCAAAACTCTAACGGCCAATCCACGAGCCTTGTTCCCTTATCACTAACCCCCACCAACATCCTACACACAACTGATCAAATATAAGAAAAGAGGCTTTCCATTCTTATCCACATGGTCTGATGAGACATTGAAGTTTCAATGTCGAAACAAATGTACCATTTGTAGTGGATATATAAAAAAATTATGTACATGTTCTAATGTGTGTGTGTGTATATATATATATATATATATATATATATATATATATATATATATATATGATAGAGAGGCATTAACTTAGGTAAGCAACAATAAACAGACATCCCATCTCCAAACCCTGAAAACAGTAAGTGAGGGTCTGATTGACAACATCTGCCAATTAGTTCGTAATTAATAAATTTTAATTGTCTGCCATTTTGTCAATTTGTTAAATTCTTCAAAAGTTCTTCACAAAGCGTTCAGTGCCAGTCTCTTTGACGCTAGAAACTTTTGATTGTTTTTAAGGTGTCACAAGAGTCACGATACCGAGAGGAGACAATGAGGGCTCCATGTTGAGTGATACGCATGAAAGTGATGGAGTATCTTTTGTCCTCTTCGCTATACACGCTCCTCTTTATTTCAAATTCTCCTTTTATATCGTTTCTTTCTCTCCACCTAGTCCACTTCTCTCCTTTTCTCTCTAACTTATCGACAAATCAAACTGATAACACCCGTTCCCCTTTGAACGCCGTAGTAAAGCAGCGGCTAACACGGTTAGTAGTTAGATGAAGGCTCGCTTTGAAAACTCGGTACTGTAAGCATCCGCCTACAGCCTGAAATATGTTTCGGCTTTAAATAAACCACAAAGGGTTGACAACCCGTAAGAACTCAGATCAATTAACAATTATTTCTTTTCTCCTCTGCCTCTCTCTCGTTTCTTTCTTTCTCCTCTGCCTCTCTCTCGTTTCTTTCTTTCTCCTCTGCCTCTCTCTCTCGTTTCTTTCTTTCTCCTCTGCATCTCTCTCTCGTTTCTTTCTTTCTCCTCTGCCTCTCTCTCTCGTTTCTTTCTTTCTTTCTCCTCTGCCTCTCTCTCTCGTTTCTTTCTTTCTCCTCTGCCTCTCTCTCTCTCGTTTCTTTCTTTCTCCTCTGCCTCTCTCTCTCGTTTCTTTCTTTCTCCTCTGCCTCTCTCTATCGTTTCTTTCTTTCTCCTCTGCCTCCTCTCTCTCTCGTTTCTTTCTTTCTCCTCTGCCTCTCGTTTCTTTCTTTCTCTTTCTTTCTTTGCCTCTCCTCTGTTTCTTTCTCTCTGCCTTTCTCTTTCTCTCTGTTTCCTTTCTCTCTCCTCGTTTCTTTCTTTCTTTCTTTCTCCTCCTCTCTCTCTCTCGTTTCTTTCTTTCTCCTCTGCCTCTCTCTCTCTCGTTTCTTTCTTTCTTTCTCCTCTGCCTCTCTCTCTCGTTTCTTTCTTTCTTTCTCCTCTGCCTCTCTCTCTCGTTTCTTTCTTTCTTTCTCCTCTGCCTCTCTCTCTCTCGTTTCTTTCTTTCTCCTCTGCCTCTCTCTCTCTCGTTTCTTTCTTTCTCCTCTGCCTCTCTCTCTCTCGTTTCTTTCTTTCTCCTCTGCCTCTCTCTCTCTCGTTTCTTTCTTTCTTTCTCCTCTGCCTCTCTCTCTCGTTTCTTTCTTTCTTTCTCCTCTGCCTCTCTCTCTCGTTTCTTTCTTTCTTTCTCCTCTGCCTCTCTCTCTCGTTTCTTTCTTTCTTTCTCCCTCTGCCTCTCTCTCTCGTTTCTTTCTTTCTTTCTCCTCTGCCTCTCTCTCTCGTTTCTTTCTTTCTTTCTCCTCTGCCTCTCTCTCTCGTTTCTTTCTTTCTTTCTCCTCTGCCTCTCTCTCTCGTTTCTTTCTTTCTTTCTCCTCTGCCTCTCTCTCTCGTTTCTTTCTTTCTTTCTCCTCTGCCTCTCTCTCTCGTTTCTTTCTTTCTCCTCTGCCTCTCCCTCTCGTTTCTTTCTTTCTTTCTCCTCTGCCTCTCCCTCTCGTTTCTTTCTTTCTTTCTCCTCTGCCTCTCTCTCTCGTTTCTTTCTTTCACCTCTGCCTCTCTCTCTCGTTTCTTTCTTTCTCCTCTGCCTCTCTCTCTCGTTTCTTTCTTTCTCCTCTGCCTCTCTCTCTCGTTTCTTTCTTTCTTTCTTATCTGCCTCTCTCTCTTATTTGTTTTAGTTTCTTATCTGCCTCTCTCTTTCATTTTTCTTTCTTTCTCCTCTGCCTGTCTCTCATTCTTTCCCCTTTTGTCTCATCTGTCCCTCTCTCTCTCCTTTCTGTCTTTCTTATCTGCCTCTCTCTCTTCTCTTTCTTTCTTATCTGCCTCTCTCTCTTCTCTTTCTTTCTTATCTGTTTCTCTCTCTTCTCTTTCTTTCTTATCTGTTTCTCTCTCTTCTCTTTCTTTCTTATCTGTTTCTCTCTCATTCCTTTCCTTCTTTCATTTTTCTTTCTTTCTCCTCTGCCTGTCTCTCATTCTTTCCCCTTTTTTCTCATCTGTCCCTCTCTCTCTCCTTTCTGTCTTTCTTATCTGCCTCTCTCTCTTCTCTTTCTTTCTTATCTGTTTCTCTCTCATTCCTTTCCACTCCCTCGTTTCTTTCTTTCTCCTCTGCCTCTCTCTCGTTTCTTTCTTTCACCTCTGCCTCTCTCTCTCGTTTCTTTCTTTCTCCTCTGCCTCTCTCTCTCGTTTCTTTCTTTCTCCTCTGCCTCTCTCTCGTTTCTTTCTTTCTTTCTTATCTGCCTCTCTCTCTTATTTGTTTTAGTTTCTTATCTGCCTCTCTCTTTCATTTTTCTTTCTTTCTCCTCTGCCTGTCTCTCATTCTTTCCCCTTTTTTCTCATCTGTCCCTCTCTCTCTCCTTTCTGTCTTTCTTATCTGCCTCTCTCTCTTCTCTTTCTTTCTTATCTGTTTCTCTCTCTTCTCTTTCTTTCTTATCTGTTTCTCTCTCATTCCTTTCCTTCTTTCTCATCTCCCTCTCTCTTTTTACTTTCTCGTCTGCCTCTCTCTTCTTTTTTCTTTCTTTCTTTCTTTCTTTCTTTTTTCTTTCTCAACTGCCTCTCTCTCAACTGCCTCTCTCTCATTCCTTTCTTTCTTTCTCAACTGCCTCTCTCTCATTCCTTTCTTTCTTTCTCATCTGCCTCTCTCTTCTTTTTCTTTCTTTCTCATCTGCCTCTCTCTTCTTTTTCTTTCTTTCTCATCTGCCTCTCTTCTTTCTTTCTTTCTCATCTGCCTTTATCTTTCTTTCTTTCTTTCTCATCTGCCTCTCTCTTCTTTCTTTCTTTATTACTCAGCTGCCTCTCTCTCATTCTTTCCTTTCTTTCTCATCTGTCTCTCTCTTCTTTCTTTCTTTCTCATCTGCCTCTCTCTTCTTTCTTTCTTTATTACTCAGCTGCCTCTCTCTCATTCTTTCCTTTCTTTCTCATCTGCCTCTCTCTCATTTTTTCCTTTCTATCTCTCTCACTCGTTTCATTCCTCTCCTCCTGTTTTCATATGTTTCTTTCTCTTTTATCTCTCTCACTCTCATTCCTCTTGTTCTCCAACCCTTCTCTATATTCGTTTCTTTCTCCACCTTCTCTCCGTTCTAATTTCCTTCTCATTCACTAAGCTTGTTAATCAAAACTGTCCCTGATATGAACAATCCTGTTGGGAGATATGACATGTCATTACTGAACGATAGCAAGAAGCTTAAAAGCAGGTTTTAGGCTAAGTGAAATGAGTGCCGACTTGCTATGAGATATTCATCCTCTTATATGACAATATTGGTCAACCTCTTCACATGACGAGAACACGGAAGGCAGTAGAATGTGGTTCTACAGAAGGATAGTAAGAATTCCTTGGAAGGAACGAGTAAGCAAAGAAGAAGTCTTAAAGAAAATAGCTACAGAAAGAACAATTATATTCAGAATCAATAAGAGCTGAAATTTCTTGTATACATAAGGAGGAAAGAAGGCTTCGAAAACTGACCCCTCACGGGGCATACTGAGGGTAATAGAGATAGACGAAGAGAGCGAACTTCTTCTCTGATGAAACTATGTGAGGCTTACGGCCATATCGCGTTGAAACATCGGTTCTCGTACACTCATCGAAGTTAAGCAACATCGAGTTTGGTCAGTACCTAGCTGGGTAAACTCTTAAGAATGCCAGGGTCTTTAAGCTTGGATGTACGGGAGGTGTAATTTATAACTCCTCAGGATTGGAAATCAGTGAACCGTGTTCCAGTTTTAGTTTGGCTCATTATATATATATATATATATATATATATACTTATACTTACTTACAAATTCCCTTGGGAAAAGTTAATTAGTAAGTCTTCTATCACTAAATCATTCTATAAAAAGAAATAAAAATGTTTAAAATCTAAAAATATTTTCTGCCCTTGAATAACCTGCAAAGGTGTGATAAGCCGTCAAAAACGGATCAATTGGCAAGTTTATGTGGCTAAATGTCGGTACAGGGGATGGGAGCTTTTCAAAGAGTGAACAACCACTAAGGATCACAAGGAGTAGTAAATTAGGGAGAACTGTAACTGCCTATGTCCTGAATGGACGAGGCGTATAGAAGAAGGAAAATAAGATATTTTTGAATGGTCCTTTATCGTACATTTCATTGTGTTCAGGATGTTGCAATAATAGGTATACAGTACGAATTATACTAGTTTTGATTGGCAATTTTCTAAGCGTAGCTTATATGTGGCACAAATCTGAAAATATGAGGCACCAAGTGAGGATCGAACTCTCAAATCAGTATAACTGTTCTAGCAAGAAAAGTTTGCTAATAATTACACCACGTCAAGGTGTTCCTGCTGATTTTCTAAACGCCGCTTAGATGTGGCACAAGGCTGATAGTATGGGGTTCCCGATGAGGATCGAACTCACTACTCAGTAATATGTTGTGGGGTGACAAGCTTGTTAACCATTACACCACGTTGAGGTACCCAAAATGATTTTCTAAGCGTAGATTAGATGTGGCACAAATTCGAGCGTGTGAAGCACCCAAACTCACTATTCAATCGTAATTGCTTTAGCGAGACAAGCTTGTTAACCATTACACCACGTTGAGATGCACAAAATGATTTTCTAAGCGTAGCTTAGATGTGGCACAAAGCCGAAAGTGAAGATCAAACTCACTATTTAATTGTAATTGATCTAGCGAGACAAGCTTGCTAACCATTACGCCAAGGTGAGGTACCAATACCAGTATTGATATGTTTGTTTAGTCAATACAATACGTTTTGAACACATTTTTTGTTTTTTTTTTTTGTTTTTTGTTATTGTATATCTATTTATGCTCTTTCTGTATATCATATTTCCTGTTTTAACAAAAAATAAAATTACAATCTGAATATGATTTTGCAAAATGCTTTAGTTACTTAATTATGTTTAGCACCTCACGTTCTGCTGGAAGAAAATAATCGTCACTTTCATTTTCTTGGCTTTAAGTATTATTTATTTCCAAAGTCTTATCTTCCAGACTTGGCTTTATCTGCGAATCCATTTGGCAACGGAACACAAACAAGTTTATAAAAGTGTTACAGAGTAATCACCGAACTAGCTTTTATTTGTCTTTAATATTTTTTTATTTATTATTTTATTTATTTATTTTTATATTTTTGTATTTTCGCAATTTTCTCCCAGCATAATTAAATAGCTTTTTTGTTTACCTTTTAAAAATTAAATTTGGCCTTATCTTGTGTAGAACAGATGTTCCATTAAAATTTTTATGCATTTTCTCTCGAAATACCCCACTACTTCCCTTCTTTCAATTCCCGACATATATATATATATATATATAATATGTGTTTACATGTCTAATATACATCAATGCTTGTAAATTGGAGTTTAATTACTTAAGACTGAAATACATTCAATGATAATGATTTCATTTACTTTTGTTCACTACAGATTTTACATGATCTCAATTTAATTACAAGCATTGTAATCGTCTTTTGTTGTCAGTAAGAATTCTATATTTAAAAGATTTGGTCTTTTAGAGTAAATTCAGATTTTTTTTTAGCATTGTAGTCTTGAAAGAACGTACAAATAACTGTAGGTATGCACACACGTTTCGAAAGATGCATTGGAATAAAAGAGGTGACTGAATTTTTTTATTTTTAATAACTTTCAATAATAGAAAACTTTTTTTTGTGAATCCTTACAGCCGAAATTAAAAGCTTGGAAAAAAATCCCGAATATTCAATAAAAGGGATGATTTTTCAATCACAATCATAAGGATGTTCCGGGTAGATTTTTTCTTTTTAAAAAAATAAGATGAAAAAATTGTCTCACCCCCATATACATGAAACTTAAAAGTAATTATTGATTTGGTTAAATTTTGGTGTTTTACAGTATTTAGTCAGGTAGAAGGCCACAATAATTGAGCACCTAGTAAATTTCAAAACCGCTGTAACGGTAAGGCGGAACGGAGAAATGAAATAAATGAAGGAATGAACATTTGTTCTCAAAGAGACTTTTATATATCATGACATACAAATTAATACACATATATAAGCAATTGTCCACGCGTGGAGAAATACATATCTATTATATTTAACGCAAAGCAAAGTATCAGAAGAAACAAAAAGGAAAGGTCTTACATATAACTTGAAGATAATTCTGTCCGGCCATTTTTATGACTCCAGATTTGGAGAGGCCGAATTCATCTATATACCAAAGAGATAAGGGAGGCTTCATCTATGTCTCAACAAGATTGCACAATTTGCTTGTGGAGTCATCTATGCCCAAACAGCAGTTTTATGTTCCAGCAGACCATGGCGGCAGTCAAATTCTGCCTAGGCCAAATGGCCGGCTAGAAAAGAACAACCTACTTTCTCGAATGATGTTAGCTGAAAGAGTGTGTCTAGCGCTTGGATCATTATCAAAAGTGACGTCACAAGCGGCTATGTGACCACGTGATTTTATCTCGATCAATTGGAGATAAGCACCCTTTGTATCCTTACATCGCTGAATGCAGCCTCTAAGGCTTTAGTTAAAAACTACAAGAAAGTAAGTCTATTTTTGTTTGGCACAAAGACACAGTCATGCGCCACCCAGTGAGGATCAGATGCCCTATATTTAAGAATTGCTTGAAAAATGATGTTAATCAACATGCTATGGCAAGGACCCTAACTTAGTTTGTCACAAAGTCCCACTATTTAGGTTCAATTCACAATATCCTGACAGAATATCTTGTAAACCATTATTCTGCATCAGCAACCCATGCAAATAGTTGGCTGAATATGAACCTTATTTTTTAAACATTTCCTGTCAAGCAAAGGAATAAAGCCACTGAGATGCAAAAGGATAGTGATTGTTAGAGAACATGTAAAAAATACGATTAAGGAGAGAGAACAATAAAATAACAAAGATTAAGAAGGCAGAAGATAACGGCTGATATTGCATTTAAATTTTTTGAAGATCAAAGCTGACTGAGAAGTAAGAAGCTGGAAGAAACTGTTAGTATAGAACTTACGGTTTATTCGAGATTTTTCAACTGAAAGATAACTGGCTAGACGAGAGCTGTCCTGACGAGTGGAATGTCTAGACAGGAACTGCCCTGACGAGTAGGCGAGTCAGACAGGAACTTACACTAGTGTCGTTGGTTGATGCTATAGCTTAGGTTAGTAGTCAGGATTTTCTTAATCTTGATTTTCAAAGTAAGCTAGCTTTTCCCATTTGACAGTTTGGCGCATCGTAGTCTTTCTTGTCTTTTTTACACTTCTCTCGAACTAAGCTAATCTTACTAAACGTTATGCTCCTGTGGGATTTACACTTATATAAATGAGTTCTCGTTTTGAAATTTTATCTGACGCCGTGGCAATTCTATGCGACTACTCTATATTTAATATTGGCTGGTTAGACTGGGAGTGATAGGATGAGGAGTGTCATATGGCGCTTTCGTCCTTCAGTGGCATCTTCCAGGACAGAATGATGTATTACTGGACATTAATTTAAATCGGGAGATATTTATATTCAATAGACACAGTCAATTTGATGAGTATACTGATACAATGATTATAATCTGACTTGATATAGCTTTGTTCCTTCATTTGACAAATACCTTAGCACCATAATTTAATAGATAGACGCACAGATAAATTCAGACGAAGGACCTCTAAGAAACCCCAAAGCTATCTATAATGGCTTCAGTGATCGGCATTAAATTTTCATCGAATTCTATTTTCTTTCTGAATTTCTAGGATGAATATTTATCATTATTTACAGTCGTATTTTTTTAATTCTTTACCTCCATTGCAGGTGAACGAATATGCAATGTTAATAACGTCTGATGTGTGTTGTGGTGCAGTGGATATCGACTCGGAACGACAAATCGGAGTGCTGAGTTCGAATTCTAGTTAAATTCCTTGTATTCACTCACGCACAAGTACCCTTGGGGAAGTTATTAATCCGTCTCTTCCCTCCAGTTATGGGTTAAACAATAGGACAGATTGGGTTCTATAGCCTTGGCTGGCAACAATTCTACCACAGAAATCAATGGCAACTTACTGTGGGATAATCTTTAGCCCAGTCAGTCATGTCTCTTTCGAGACATGATCGCCCAATGGCGTGTATCATGTATGGCAATTAACTGACTGAAGGGGTCAAAACTTTTCTGTAGTAGTAACTCAGCTTAGATGTTGCCATAATAAACTTTGCACTCAGTGTTGCGCCGCTGCTTCAGAGAAGCCAAGTGCATCAGCAGGTTCTCAGAAAGATAACCTACAAGGCATTAAATGCAGCTCTGTGGGTCATAAGACTTGTTGCTAAACAAGGATAGTGTTTAGCGTTTCTTATCTAACAGATAACCGGGGTAGGATAAGGAGAGAGAAATGGATTTATACACGTGTATTTGAGCTGGGGGTGGGGTAGAGGTAAGAAAAACTGGTTACATATACGGGATAACAGTATTTGAGCTGGGCTGGAGGTAAGAAAAAATAGATTTATACGCGGTATTTGTGCTGGGGGTAGAGTTGGAGGCAAGAAAAATACAAGATACAAAGATTTGTTAACAGTATTTGTGCTGTGGTGAGTGATAAGAAGAAATAGATTCATACAATAGCTAATTATTTTTGTTGTGGGGGCACAAGGAGAAATTTTTATATTTCCCGACAGTATAGAACGTAACTAACAAATTTGAACTCGCGACGTCAATTCCACTACGTTACGTGTACGTCACAAGCGAGCAAGATCCGGTTTTATTTCTTTAAAAGACTGACGATAATTATAGTTGGTTTTTTAAGCACCGCTTAGATGTAGCACATGGCCGAAAGTATGGGGTACCCATTAAGGATCGAACTCACTACTCAGGGGTAACAGGTTCTAGCAAGACAAGCTTGCTAACCCTTACACCAGGCCAAGGTGCCCCTGGCGATAATAATAGCCTATCAATTTCTGTAAAAATACAGAGTCGATACCGACACGTGCAATCGAACACGGATCTCCAGGCAATAAACATAACCGTTGAAAGAATTGTAATACTGGGCTCACGTAACCATTAATATTTAGTATATAAAACACTCAGACAGAAGTCTGAGTGTGTTCCACGTCGCGCAGAATGTTCATTGTTGGATTCTCGTCTGGGGAAAAAACATTTTTTTTTTTTTTTTTTTTTGCCAGAGCTATATGGCTCGTATTCCCCACATTAAAAAGGCCTTTTGACATATTCGTCTCAGTGGGGGAGATAAATAAATATCGTTCCGCGTCACGCAGAATATTCATTGTTGGATTCTATGCCTTCGGGCGAAGAGGAACCTAGACGAGATTCCGCGAATGGCTGTCTCGTCTGGGGGAGACAATAATTGTTTGCCCGAGCTTAGTGGGGTCGGTTTCCCCACTTTAAATGACCTTGTGTCACATCTGCCTCGGGCATACACCCTAGTGGTGAGGTAGTAGATATCGTTCAGTATTGTGCATCATTCCGGTGTTATGCGTCGTTAAAGAGAATTATTCCGAGAGCATTCAGTCAGTTAAGTGCCATACGTGAAACACGCTTGGGCGATCATGTCTTGAAAGAGACATGACTGAATGGGCAGAAGATTATTCCGCAGTAAGTTGCTATTGCTTTCTGCGGTAGATTGGTTGCCTACCAAGGCTACAGAACCCAATATGTCCTATTATTTAACCCATAACTGGAGGGAAGAGACAGATTAATACCTTTCCCAAGGGTATTTGCGCATAAGTGAATGCAAGGAATACGACTGGAATTCGAACCCGGCTTCCCGATTTCTCGTTCCGAGTGTATTATTCGAAAGATTCGTTCAGTACGTTGACTTTACGCAAAAATACCGAAATATTATAACTCGCTAATAGCCAGTTAGCAAAAGTTCTCTTGGAATAACGTTACGAAAAACTTTCATTATAAACAATTTTTGACGGATATTTTTTTAATCCCCCCCCCTTTTGTTTCGTCTTCGTCAGTCACAATGAAAACATTGTTCTCTGGCAAAACAAAGTTACACAAAAATTTAGTTTAGTCTCAACAAAAAATAACAAACACGCACAACAAACGGAATTGTTTTTTTAAATGTACTTGAAAGCTTAAAAACTTATTTAAATATCGTCTCTGCCCTTTTCTCTCTTCGTTACAAGATTTCAACTTTCACTTATCATCTAAAATTGAGCATGTTTCCACAGCTAATGGGGTTCCTCAGCAAAACTAAAAAGATCTGTCATTAGATACATTATTAAGTGGACACTTTTTTCTGTTAGTTTCCAGATATTTTGAAATGATCGCCTTCACCACTTAACTCCACGAAAAGAAAATATTTCGACATAAGTGTATTTTCTTTTCATTTCTTTTGGTGTTGATTTCCACCATTTTGTATTTTCGCAATGTTTTTGTTTTTTTCGTTTATTATTCTATGCTTTTAAGATTTTTGAAATTGTTTCTTTTTTTTTCTTTTCTGCTTACCGTATGTAGCAGATTAATCTTGAAGATATCTTGGACTTGGAGCGATAAACAGAGATGTCTGTGTCCAAGTTTTTAAAGGGTCGCTTACGATATGTATTACCATAAAAATAAGCAAAAATAAAACCACTCAGTTGAATTTTTCAACAGAACATTATTTTCATTGTTCTCATCAGTTTGTCGACCATGCCTCCAAGACTAACTTTTTTTCATCTGTAATCGTCCCGAAAAACAACAGTAAACTGTACATAAAAAAAAACAACTTTTAAAAAAACTCCCGAAAATTTTATTCATCGTTAAACATCAATAGCACAAAAAGATGGGATTGGGGGGGGGGAACAAAAAAAACCTGGTTGTTAGCAAAAGGAGCATCCAAAAGTTAAAATTACAAATTAGAGATACCAAAACTAAACAAGTACTCTGTTTCCATTTGATCACCTCGAAGTAATGTAATGGTTAGCGTGCTAATCTCGCCAGAATCATTAGAATTGAGTATCGAGTTCGATCCTCACTGGATGCTCCTTACTTTTGGCCTTGTATCAGATCTAAGCGGCGCTTAGAAAATCAACTCTCTTCGGAATATGGAGTTCTATAAAATTTCGTCATTGCTTCCCTGTTCGGTCCCTGGAATTCTTAGTATCTTTATATTGAACTACATTTCTGCTGCTTTATCCAATATTTTAGAGGATTGTCCAGCATTTTCTGATAATATTACATAACGGTTCAGTATTATTTTCATTGTTTCTATCGGTATTTTTTTTTTATTTCTTGATACCTGGCTTAGCTTATAGAAGGCCCATTCCGCTATCCCAATACGCCTTCGGATTTTAATTTTGTACTTTCTGTCCTCTGTTAAACTGGTTCTCAGATATCTAAATTGTTCCGCCTATTTGATTTCGGTATATCCAATTCATATTGGGTTGTTTACTTTTGCTAACTACGTATTCTGCCATTTTGCAATTGATGCTTAGTCCATTCTTCTCGCTTTCCTTCAGTACCTTCTGTTGTGGCTCTTGTAGTTTCCTTTCTGCATCTGCTTTCAACACTGGACCATCTGCATACTTTATGTTAAGATTGTGGCTGCAAATAATGTATCCTAGAAGGACTTCTACTTCTATCTAAATGGTCTCTCTTTATAGCTCAGTTAAGTGCCATACGTGATACACGCTTGGGCGATTATGTCTCTCCATAGCTTCCTCGACTAAATAACTGTTGACTCTTTCAGTTAAGTGCCATACCTGATACACACCTGATCTACCTGATTAGGCAGAAAATTATTCCGCAGTAGATTGTCATTACTTTCTGCGGTAGAATGATTGCCAGAGAAGGCTATACAACCCAACCAGTCCGCTATTTAATCTATAGCTGGAGGGAGAAGTGACGGATAAATACCTTTTTCAAATATATTTGTGCGTAAGTGAATGCAACGAATTCATCAGGAATTTGAACTCGGGTCTCTGATTTCCCGTTCTGAGACGATTTGCATAGTTATTTCAGCTAATAATTTGATAAATTCTGATGTAACGTGCGTTATATTGTTAACTTAGAATGGTTATCCAAATTAATGTAACGTCGGTTGCATGAGTTATTTACTCCGGTTCATTTTTTGTCTAATTAATCAAGCATTTTTATCGTACATGGGTCGCCGAAGCTGCTTTTTATTTATTTTTATTTTTGGTCAGTAGACGTTCGGTTAAAAGGTGAGAATTTCCTTCAGATAGACTTTTGAAAACGTTAAAGAATTACGAAGATAAATTTGTGTTGCTTGACCTCAGATATTGTATTATGGTGTTGCTTGACATGTAAGCTGGGGAGTTGTCGTGGACGCACAGAAAAGAACGGACAACCATTTACACAGCTCCTTTTCTTCCAATACCAGTTTTGTGAAAAAGAACGCGGGCAAGTTGACTTTTATAGATTATTATTTTTTTTTCTCATGGCCTGGGATCTTGTTGGGAATTATGCCCTCGCTTCAAAATTAGCTTGGGAAATATTTCGAGTTCGTTCTGTTTCAGTAAGCAAAGGCGTTGTTATAACAAATTATGAACAATATATATATATATATATATATATATATATATATATATATATATATATATGTATAGTCAACTATAAGATCTAACTATATGTTCCTTCTTTTTCCTTTTTTTCTTTGCTCTTTCGACTGGTGAAAAAAGTTATATGAAAACAAACATTGGAAAATAAAAAAAAAAACAATTTTTGTCCATCTTAGCTTAGTAAGATTGGCATGTATATCAGTTCCAACAGATAGAGCAAAGTCTGGGAGTGTTAATAAATAAAATTCAAAATCATGACTGTTGATATTATTTCGGTTTAACGTAAAAGCAAGAAGATTGTGATGCATCGTTGTGTCTTATCAGCTACAAAACACCACCCTATCTATTTTCTTATCCCTCTCTCTTTCCTTTTATCTATCTTGTACTCTTGATATCCATCTTTCTTCTTGTCCCTCTCTCTCCGACTCTCTCCTTTCTTTTTGTGTCTCTCCGACTCTCTCCTTTCTTTTTGTCTCTCTCCGACTCTCTCCTTTCTTTTTGTCTCTCTCCGACTCTCTCCTTTCTTTTTGTCTCTCTCCGACTCTCTCCTTTCTTTTTGTCTCTCTCCGACTCTCTCCTTTCTTTTTGTGTCTCTCCGACCCTCTCCTTTCTTTTTGTGTCTCTCCGACCCTCTCCTTTCTTTTTGTCTCTCTCCGACTCTCTCCTTTCTTTTTGTCTCTCTCCGACTCTCTCCTTTCTTTTTGTGTCTCTCCGACTCTCTCCTTTCTTTTTGTCTCTCTCCGACTCTCTCCTTTCTTTTTGTCTCTCTCCCACTCTCTCCTTTCTTTTTTGTCTCTCTCCCACTCTCTCCTTTCTTTTTGTCTTGCTTTATTTCTCACACGTTTCTTGTTCATCTCTCTCTCTCTCACTCGTTTTTTCTTGTCCTACTCTTTCATCTTTTTCCTTGTCACATTCTCTCTCTCTCACTCACTCACATTTCTCCTCTCTCATATCTCTCCTTCTCTCTCATATTTTTCTCTTTGTCTCTCTTTTACTCACATACACTTTTCTCTTTATCTCTTTCTCACTCATACAGGTTTTTCTCCTCATCTCTTTCTCACTCATACAGGTTTTTCTCCTCATCTCTTTCTCACTCATACAGGTTTTTCTCCTCATCTCTTTCTCACTCATACAGGTTTTTCTCCTCATCTCTCTCTCACTCTAACATCTTTTTCCTCGTCTCTCTCACTCTAACACGTCTTTCCCCTCGTCTCTCTCACTCTAACACGTCTTTCCCCTCGTCTCTCTCATCCTCACACGTCTTTCCCCTCGTATCTCTCATCCTCACACGTCTTTCCCCTCGTATCTCTCATCCTCACACGTCTTTCCCCTCGTATCTCTCATCCTCACACATCTTTCCCCTCGTCTCTCTCATCCTCACACGTCTTTTCCCCCCGTGTCTCGCACGCCTTTCTTCTCGTCTCACTTGTTTTGTTTCTTTCTCGCCTTTTTCTCTCTATTTTTCCTTTTTTCTTTCTTTCTCTTATCCCCTTTCATCTTGTTTTTCCTTCTTACTCATATATTTAAGCCACTCTCTCTCTCTCTCTCTCTATCTATCTATCTATCTATCTATCTATCTATCTATCTATCTATCTCTATTCTTTCACTCGAGCTTTTGGTTGATGATATACTTATTTTTGTAAACGAAATTTGTCGTATTTATAATTACAAAAACAATAAAAAGACCTTATTTCGACATCTCGACCCTCCTTTTGACTACTTTCTTGTTAGTGGTCAACTTCTAATCCACCAGTTGTTATCCCTTTATTTTCTCGTCCGTCTTAGATTTCATTTACGATTGAGAAAGGTGCTGCAATAAAGACGTTTCCCCGCGAAAAAAAGAAACACCGTCCCGACAGCATCCTTACTCGCGTTCTGTCATTGCAACCATCGCCCTATGTTTAAGCAAGCGAGTGTCTTTTATCCTTTTGACATCGCCAACTGTACCAAGCTTCCTTTGTCGCTATGGTAGTAGCGATATGATTTACTTTTCTTTTTCTTTCTCTTGACATATTTTTATCTTCAAACCAGAAAGCTCGTCACAACCTACGTGTCAATCAGGATGGAGGTTGTTCTTTGCATCAGGGCCGCTGCAACCCGACTTGTTTATTAAGACCTGTCACTTCAGTGTTCTTTTACTTTTTTATTAACTAGCATCTGTAATCTCCTTAAGTCAATGCTCGTTCAAAATTGGCTTTGCCTTATTTAGAAGACAACGGACTCACTTTTCGTCAGGAGTTCAGCGAAAATTTACTCTTGACAAATTAACATAATCACACCTTAGTTCTATCGTTGTATTTACCATCAAAATTGTGTGCACGCACGTACATTTCGACACTCGTTTTCTTACGAGTGTATTACCAGCTGGCTTCTGTCATGGTTGGTAATGGCTGTAACAGCTGAACTGTTGCTTCTGTCTTGAGAAATGTGACAGTATTTTGGAGAGTGGCGTACCCCAGCGTTCTCTGGCCTGCTCAACTATCGAGCTATAACGAGATAGAGTAAAGATGAAACTGTCATAGGACGCAGGAAAGGGAGAAGTAGATTCAGTCCTTTCCAGGGGCGTGACCTAACTATAAGATATGAACAGACCGTGATAGCGAGATATACAGCTAAAAATCGATATCAATTAAATTATGAACAGAATGATAGGTAGATAGCTAGCTAAAATAGTTATGAACAAACAGAACAGAACATTAAGATATCTTTAGAGTCTGAGCTAAATAGGAAAATAACTGTTATGGATAGATCAAAATATAATGTGATAAATATGAGAAGGTTGTAATAGATACCTAGTTTTGAAATGATTTGTTTGAACATTATTATCAAATAATGTTCAAGCAAATCATTTCAAATTGTCAGTTGTTTATAACCAGTTTCGTTAACCTTCGTTAATTTCCGTAACATGTTTACATTTGTTGACATTACAATACATTTCAGAGCAGATATGGTTATTACGATAAATCGAAAATATGTGTTATAGGCTTAATTTGACTTTGTTTAGACTGATCGTCATTCGTGGTCGAGAGGTCTAAGACGCGTCAGATCACTTGGTGGCTTCCCTTATGTGGATAGGAGACGCAGGTTCGAATCCTGCCGAGTGACACATATTTTCGTGACAAAAATTTATCGTGAATAATCAGGCCGGTAGAAATAAATATGTAATACTGTTTGATTATAAACTGAATATTTACTTAAATACGAGTATCGATCAAAAATAATGTTCAAACAAATCATTTCAAATTGTCAGTTGTTTATAACCAGCTTCGTTAATTTCCGTATACATAGTTTTCTATACTTCTGAGATGGGGTAGTATTTACATTATTTATACTGTTCGGACTGTTGTCCTCATCTCTATTGCCATGTTTACGACGTTTTGGCCGTTGTACGTTCCGGCCTTCTTCAGGTGCACCTCAAGCACTTAAAAAAGGCCGTACCGTCGTAAACACGGCAATAAAGATGAGGACAACAGTTCGAACAGTGTAAATAAAACAGATATGAAAAGATTGTAATCCATACATAAGTGGCGTATGAAAAGACCGAGATCGATATAAATGTTTCAAAGGAAAGTAAAGTGGGAGGGAAAGTAATGAAATCTGAAAGGAGGTCAAATTTTAGTTGAAGTTGCTTATTTTTTCGACCTTAAAAGAGACTCATGGCGCATTGTTGGCTTCAAGTCTTCTACTGTCATTAAGTGGGGTGAAATATATTGAGTCAGCTCCTAGCTTTGATTCTAGAAAAGTTGTTTTACTGCCAGACAATTCTTCTTGCCAGAATCTGTCTTGTGCTTTTATAAATCTACTATAAGTCTGTGCATTGAATATCTGGTTTTGTGTTCTCGAGATTCTTGACAAAATTTAAAGTGTCAGTAATACGATCCATCCGCATGGCATAGCTTCCTTCGAGTGAGTGCTAAAAAATTTCTAATCTCGACGGAAAATGCCTTCTCTTGCAATATATATATATATATATATATATATATATATATATATATATATATAAGAAAATTTTGATTTTGGGGAATTCGGTCACATTTTGGAAAATGGACTAGGACAAAACATTTTCATCACACCCTCGTATAAAAGATTCATAAATTAATGTTGAAACATTTAAAAAAAGATTCTGTTCAACTGCATAACGAATTGCTTTTTTTTTTTTTTTTTTTTTTTTTTTTTTTTTTTTTTAACACGTTTTACATTGTTCAGATTGTTGTCCCATCTTTATTGTTACATTCACAACGATTCACCATTGTACACTCCGGCCTTCTTCAGGTAATATTTGTTGGAATGTCTGAACGGAACTCAGAATAAACAATCTGTATGTTGCCGTTTCTGAAGATTGGTTCGATGACGTTCGTGTAGACGTTTTTTGCCATGTTTATTTCCAGAAATGAAATGACATAATTTTAATATTGCTGTGTTGCTCAGATGGTTAATTGTTTTGTTTTAGTCAAGTCGTTAGTCAATCTATTCCTTATTAGTAAGATTCCTATCTTAAAAGATTAACAGATATTCTTGTCTTAAAAGGTGATTGTGTAAGCTTCGCTACAAAAACTCCGATAGTAAATGCTAACATTTATTTTGAGATTACATATACAATTATATTTATACTAATGTAACAATATAACTGATACACAAGCCTATTCTACTTACTGTCTACCTACTTTTAGACTCGCTGTATATTCGAAAAAAAAGTCTCCTTGTGATATATGTAAAGTTTTTCTTCAGGACATTGGCGATAATGACTCTCCACAATTTCTTTACTTGTTTTTAATTAGCCATGGATTATATCGTTGCCTGTTAACCAGAGGTATTGTTTTGAATAAAAGAAATTTGCGATTTAAAATATTCTAGTTGAATGCTCATAACGGGGGAGCATTAATGGGCATAACGGGGGAGCGTTAATTAATTAATCCTGGCACCATTCTCTAAGATTTCATCGCGTAACTTTATCATTAAACTCCTTCGAGCAAATGTACAAAATAAAACAAGAAAAAAGTTTTACTTCATTGGCGTACCCAATTAAAAAAAAAAGAAAATGAAATACTTTTTTTTTTCGCATAACTATGGTATTTAATTCCAGATAAAACTTTAAAAAAATTTCTTCTAAATTACAAAGACAGATTTTATCATCAAAAGACCAGAAAAATGTGTTAGTCTTCGGTAAATATTTTTCATGGAGCACAGAACAGGTTTTGGTTTGTTTTAACGGCATATTGACATCTATGCGCTATTTAATACTGAAATCTAAATATTTTGTACACACATTTTAGGTTTTTCTTTATTTATATAATAATAATTTTATTGTTAAAAGACCTTCTAATTAACCCATAGAGGTGGAAAGAAGAGGTAGATTCATACCTTTCTAACTGTATAAGTGTATATTACTTACCCAACCGGAATCGGAACTCAGGTCTCTGATTAACAATTCCAAGTCATTATCCATTACATCACCCACACATTCAAGATTAAAGCATCTGTTATTCCCAAATTGTTACCCATCTAGGTAGTGGTCAGTCTCGACGTTGCTTAACTAAGCTCCAAAATAGGGTTGCACTTATTGGTTGATACATATTCTGTAATCACTGTCAATTTAAATGGAGCAAATAATAAATTATAGCATGACAAACTGTGTGTCTTGATGGAATATGTCATAGAAAAAGAAGGGTTAAGCCAATCAAGACGAACGAATGTCCCCTCGGAGAGAGACGGTACTTTGAGAGGCTATTGGGCCTTAAAATCACCTCAAGTGGAACTCATACATACGAGCCATCGCTAAAGATGCATGTAAAATGGTGGACTACCTGTACCGCTCCTATGTGTACCTGACTCTAAGTGCTAACCTCTTCCTTTAAATCAGGCCAAGAATAGAGCACTGTTATATTTGGGTGGGAACTTCCCAGCCCGACCGCACTTTCTAGCCTAGATAGAATCCAAAAGTGTTTCCGAGTACTTGTGGTGATGTAATATTTTCCGTCCTCCAACTTCTATCTCACTGGCGGGATATAGCAAGATCTTAGCTGCTCTGTCGTTACTTTCACGGTTTCCTTGGTTCAGTTAAACCTAACCTTCACGCCAAGGACCTGCCATACTACTTAAATTGTAACAAACCACCTATGTTCCGTATTCCATCGGTAAGCACTAAGTCCCCCTCGAACAGCTTCTTCCCACAACCATTGCTCTGTGGAACCAACTCCGAAGAGGATGTTTCCGTGATTACTACAATCTTAACCTGTTCATGTCTAGGTTTAACCGTTACCTTCCGCTTTTATCTGTACAAACTGCCCCTAACCTAACCTGTTACCTCGAGTGACACCTTGAATTTGTAGAGGGTGAACCTTTGTATAAATAAAGAAGCATTGATCTCTTATGTTCTTTTGATATAAGTGTAAAAGAAGAAAAACAGTGGATCCCAATCACGTACAGGTTAAATGGCAGAACAGTTTAGAATAAATGAAAGAGAAAATAATCAACTGTGAATCCATTGTCATTTAGACTTGCAAAGGTTTTGTAAGTTGATCAGAATGAAGCCACGGATTAAAAAAAAAAAAATTGCCCTGATTTCTCAGTGGAACTGTTACAGAAATAAAAGCCCCTTAAGAACGGAAATAAACACAATCAAGAGAAAATTGCAAATACCAAATCTCTCTGATTGTGGCCTTCGATCCATGCGGCAATTAAGCGATTTTAAAATGTTATCGAAAAAAATACTGACACAATAATAATAATTGTGAGTGGCTTAATAATATCAGGTTAATCTCCGGTGGGATATAGACATGTCCATTAAGCAGGATGAGTTCTTTAGTCTTGGATGTTAATCATTCTAAAGATGGCGCCGCGATAAAAATACATGTTGATGGTTGATCATAAAGCATATTTTGAGTAAAGTGGAAACAAATAGATACTGTGGCTACGGATTTTACACTGAAACCTTTGTCAAAAAATGTTCGGTATAAGTGTAGCGATAAAGAATATAATCATACGGGTCATTGATAAAGAAAAATAATGTTATATTTTCTCATCTCATTCAAACCCTGTCCCGCCATCCATTTACTCAAGCTCGCTAGGTATGTTATGCGTTGTTTATCTCTGTCTCTTCATCTGCCTTACCACTACCCAAATATTAACTATATAAATGGATTAGTACAGTTAAGTAGTGAATATGATTTTGATTAAAACAGCGTTTTCTGCAAACCTTCACCCTAAAATCCGAAGCGGAAAACCTAATAAATAAACGTGAAGGATACAAGTTGTTAAGCGACACAAAGTGAACTGGAATCACGGTTAAGTAGCCAACGTTAATTTGCAACTTGGTGCGACCAGATTGCGTGGATATATATCTACATTTTTGAGGATATCAAGTTCAATTCGAATTATTCTAAAAAAAGAAGACCAAATTTGTTAAGTTGTTGATTTTGTTTATCCTTTTAATAATAATGTAGACGAGAAAAGATTACAGGCTATTGGGAATTATACATTCTAAAATGGATGTAGATGTGCGTTGGGGTGCAGTGGATATCGACTCGGAACGACAAATCGAGGAGCCGAGTTCGAATTCTAGTTGAATTCCTTGCATTCATTTACGCACAAATACCCCTGATAACGGTATTAACCCGTCTCTTCCCTCCGGTTATGGGTTAAATGATAGGACAGACTGGGTTTTATGGCCTCGGCTGGCAACCAGTCTACCGCAGAAAGCAACGGCAACTTACTACGGGATAATCTTCTTCCCAGTTAGATCACGCATGGCACTTAACTGATTGAAAGACTTAAAGCACGAAATTAAATGATCATGGAATTGCCATATGGTAAAACATTGTTGCAATCGGAACATTAGAAAATTTTCCCCACTGGCATATATATATATATATATATATATATATTAACTCCTGTCGTGCTCGAGGGGATAACCTTTGAGGAAACTACTCATAATCCTCTCAAATATGTTGCTGTCATTTTTGTTGGCTGGGGTACACTCGTAATAATAATAATCTTTTTTACATAACATCATGAATTGCGCCGTTTATTCCTGTCACTCACACAACACAGTAGCCCTTTAACTTGAGTGGCTCTTGCGTCTTGTATATGGTAAAAATCAGCTAAAAATGTTTGTGTCGATACGCTCGTAAAAAATTCTCATTGTTTTCTCCATTTTTTGTAGTCTTGGGTCAGCAAAAGAAAAAAGAAAATACCATCTTCTGATCAAGCGTTAATTCATATTGAAACGGTGATTAATTCTTAATAAGCTCTGTGTCTTGATTGTTTTCTAAACAACGCCGAAAGGAACTCTTTCTTCCCTTTTGTCTTGGCGGTTTGAAGATTAAAATAACGCGCGAATAACTGTCCCTTCTCCCAATAACACGCTAAAATAAGCAAACAAATAAATGTCAATTTGCTCAAACTTTTCACAACTGGAAACAAACACTTGCGGAACCATTACAGTTTTGTACTTGTCTTTGTTTTTAAAACACTCTCCATTGATTTTGTTCGCTTTAAGAATCTGGCACTTGTTGAAACAGGAAATACAGGTTAAGGTTTGCTGATGGGCAAGGAAAATACTTGCTGAAAGGGGCAATGCAAGTTTTCTAAGATTTCAGTAATTTAAATTTTAAATGTGGAAACTTGAGAATAGGCGAAAAAAAGGGCGTTTTGTTTTTTGTCTTTAAGGAGGTTCAACGATAATACTCAAGAAAGCCTGAGATGGTCTTTTACTTTTTAAATGTTTATTTCTTTCACACTCTTCTTTTATGTAAAAGAAACACTTCGATTAAAATCGAAATATTCCAGACATAATTATGACTGAAGAGTCTTAATTTATAATGAACCGTATTTTTAAATTAACAACCGAATGGTTAGAACTTTACTATTTCGACCATGATATCTGGGTTCCAGTCTCATCAGATTTGTCAAGGTGACATATATATATATATATATATATATATATATATATATATATATATATATATTATAATTTAGAACATGTATAATTTTCAAGCTACTACAAAATTGTACATTTTATTTCGACATTGAAAGAATAACGTCTCATAAGGTAATGAGACATTGGTCTTTCAACGTTGAAACGAAATGTACAATTTCGTAGAAGTTTGTAAATGTTCTAAAGTAAAATTTATAGTAAATGTTCATTGCTCTATTTTTATATTGAGCACAGTTTTAAAATAATGTTTTGAACGTTGCAATTATTTTCTTCGTTCCTTATTTATTTGTGGTGTATGTATGTGTGTGTGTATGTGTGTATATATATGTGTGTGTGTGTGTGAAATGCAATTAGTTATATATATTATTTATAATATATAATAATAGATAATAATCTATGCGCGGTACTTATTGGAAAGCGCTCAAAATCAGTGATAGAGTTAACATATTCAACATCAACCCAACTGAATATATATATATATATATATATATATATATATATATATATATATATACATATATATATTTATATATATAAGATAAGAGACAATGAATGTCTATTATGCTTAATCATGAGCCGTTCTAAACATCGTATTTTGGCTTTAATTTCAGTTGAAAATAAAGAGAAAAATTCTCCAACATTTGGATAATTTTTTATTAAGTTGGTTTATTAACTTAATTAATATTATCCAAATGTTGGAGAATTTTTGTCTTTATTTTCAACTGAAATTAAAGCCAAAATACAATGTTTAGAACGGCTCATGATTAAACATTCATTGTCTCTTATATTTAACAGTATATGTTTAGAAAATTATCTGCTGCCTCCATACACTAAATATCTATCTATCTATATATATATATATATATATATATATATATATATATATATTCCCTTCTGCTCAAGAGTGATAATCTATGAGAAAACTTTCAATGATCCGCTCAAATATTTTGTATCCATTTTTCTAAATTTATGCTGTGTATTTTATGTGTAAGCTCTTTTTATCTTTATTATAATATTACACATTTAAAGCTGAACACTGGATGTGCTTTGTGGTGTAATGGGTGTCGGCTCGGAATGAGAAAAAGGAGAGCCGAGTTCGAATTCCAGTTGAATTCGTTGCATTCACTTACGCGCATTAATTAAGGTACTAATACATCTATTCTTCCTCCAGCTAAGGGTTGAATAGATGCATAGATTAGGTTATATACTCTTAGTTGGCAACCAGTCTATCGCAAAAAGAGTCATCTTGTGCCTAGTCAGTCATAGATCGAAAAAGACATGATCGCCCAAGCGTGTATCACCTATGCCCATAACAGAATGACTATGTAATGTTAGCGTTGTTGATTAGCATTATTGAGATACTAGCAGTATAGCCTGGCGTTGCTCGGGTGTAATGAAAGCTTTAAAACTAATCCATGGTCCCGGAGCTCAGACTCTTTGGACGTTGGCACGAAAGACTAAAAAGCAATAGTTGTTTTGTTGAATGGTTGTAAGTCAAATTTTCATTTCCTGGTATCGATATCAAATTTTCTGCACTATTGTAAGAACTGCAACCTTGAAACTTCTGAATATCGTTTCTTCTGTCTTTGTCTATGAGTGTATCAAATTTGTTTAAAATCGGACCACTACTTCTATCACCCAATTTTTTCGATTATCGATTTTCGATATTTATTGGGGGTACCTCGACACAAAACCTAGCTAAGAACACTCGCAGATGCTTATAGTACACTTGTGTAAATTTTCAAGAAAATCGGTTTAGCCGTTTCGGAGTCTATAGGTAACGGATACACACACACACAAAGTTCCATTTATAAATAAGTTTAGATTTAGATATTGGGAACGAAAGTTATCGGAAACTTTCGATGTTTGTACTCGCACGAAATCACAAGTCAATTTGATCGACAGATCAAGACGACTAGACTTACTCGGCCACTAATCACACCAGATTGTGCGATATTGCCCTGAAACCTTAACTAACGTAATTTGCTGGTTTTGCGGAACTTTAAGAATTACGTATATACTTGAGCTGGATTCTGTTACAGGAATGACCTCGCCACTCTAGAAGACGGACATTCTTGGAAATAAGTAAACAGATTATTTACATTTTTCGGACTGTCATTGTCTTTATTGTCATATGATTCAACCATATTTTATCCATTGGGACATGTGTTGATCTCGTGACTTGACCCAAAGATTTGTGAGTACAATACCTCGCGAATGTAGTGGTGGAAAAAAAAAAAGACTTAGTGTTAACTTTATTGGAGATAACTAAGGTAGTAGCATGTTTCATGGATCGAGAACAATCTACTCCAGTGATCGAAATTCCAGTCATCTGAAGAAGGTCGGAACGTACAACTGCCTAAAAGATGTGAATATGACAAGATGAAGAGAACAGTTCGAACAATGTAAATTATGTTAATACTTCATCTGAGAAATATAGACAAATATTAAAGTAAAATATTTTAATTAAAAGTTGCGATGAGAGTCTTACATTTTTACTAATGATTTTTTATCTAAATTTCTTATTTTTATATCATGTCGGCTTATGTGTAAATACTTGTATTTCTTTTATTTATTTAAAGATCATTTGTGTTGTAAACCTGTATTTTTATAATGTTGGTTCGTCTTTAGTTTTAATTTAATAATATTACTTAATTAGTCCAAACAAGATTCTATTCGACAAAAAAATGTTTTATTTGTTTTTTTATTTGTTATATATATATATATATATATATATATTTTTATGGTGTTAGTTTTTAATTGGCATCCTGTTTACTTTTTGGAACCATCCTGTGAGTAAAACGATATGCAAAAAAATATAACATCATTACCGCTAACTTAATCACTCAATTTTCGTTGGTTGCAACATCAGGTTCCAACATATAAACTCGTCAAAGTTACAAGTTAAGCTTCATTGAAAAGGTTTCTCTTCAATTCTTCTTTTTTTTTTTATCGAAGCATTGTACTAGATTAACCGGCCTATGAAGACTGACTGTGGTTAGAAATACTTTTTAAAGAATTTATTAACTTCTTTGCATAGAAAAGTTGAAGCTTTTGAAATTAGGAATTAAAATACAGACGACGGAAGATGTGACGCAGACCACCGAAATTTCATTGGGAAAGTGAAAGATGTTTTTCAAAAGCTAAGCCAAGTGTTAAGAAACAAAAAATGTCGTTAGAAACGAACAAATATATTCTGAACTACTGTGTAATATCGGTTTTCCTATATGGCAATGAATGCTGGGTAATTGTCGTACATACAGAGAGTAAACTTCAGGCAACAGAGATTTGGCTCTACAGAAGCATGCTGAGAATACCATGGACAAAGCACGCGTGCAACAAGGAAGTTTTAGGAAAAATGGAACTAAAATGGATATTTTATAGTTAGAATCGGAAAGAGACAGTTGAAATTTCTGGGATATATGACGCGGAAAGAGGGCTTGAATAATTTTAACCTTACATGACATACTGAAGGAGAGGAGAAAAAAATCGACGAACTTCCCTAACGAGACTGTATAAATGGATAGCAGAACAGAAAGATGGAGTGGTTAGCTAAATCCTAAATATTGCTAAGAATTAAAAGGATAGTAAGTTGTGAATGGCCATGACTGCTCTCGTCCTGGAAAGACACAATACAGAATAGAAAAAGATTTTTTTTTTTAATTTAATATATAGGAGATTTAATAGATAAGTTCACCTATCATCCGGTTAACACTCCTGTTCGCTCTTTTGAACAGGAGTAGAAGTTTATACGTTGTTTCCGCTTTAGTATTAGGGTTTCCGGTTTCTTCTAAAGTTTACTTTAACTCTGTACTCCTAACGTTTGCTCTTCCTTATGTTAATAAAATTCCACACCGTAACCCTCTATCTTGAGTGACTCTTGGACCTTGTACATTATTAAAAAGAATGATGGTTAGCTTTTGTTTGCTGCCAAAATGTACTTTTTCGATATATACTGATACGATGTGCATTGTCGTTCAGTAGATATCAACTTGGTACGACAAATCAGAGTGCCGAGTTCGAATTCCAGT
>JBBBDQ010000400.1:972500-982500 GCA_037127315.1 Ascarosepion bandense
AGTTAGACATTGTTATCAAACCTACAGAACTTTTTTTTTATGTGTCGACATTTTTTCTTTGTGTGGCGACGCATCAGCAGTTTTAAAGTACTCCTCATTGGAAAGTTGGTCAGGACAATCTCTCCAACTTTGTCTAAATGCTATTTCAAAATAACATGATGATCATCATCGGATCATTTACCCGGTTGTGTCATAGAGTCTCTATACAGTTGAACAGCTGACCAGTTCCCTCCACATATCGAGTTGAAAGCCGAAGTTATTCATTCTCGCGTAGCGTAGCTGTAAAAATTATGCTGGGGTGGCTTTATCCCTTTCTGTTCTAACTACAGCTGATGTCTAACTTAAAGGCCTTGATCAGAAGCACGAAGCCTTTGATTCTATTAAGAGTACTTGTATTGAACAAAACAAGTTCTAGATTTAAAAATTCAAATGCTATGCACTGACTCATTGATTTCGTTAGAAATGAACGAGTTTTCTCGAATTTACAAACTTTGCTTAACACACACAAAACTCGTGAAATCTCACACCTCGATGCAAACTGATTTTTGGCCAATAAAACACTAGGAAACATCTAAAAACAAAATAGAAAGGCCAGAATCACATCCGGGAGTGAATTCCCAAATGACCTGTTCGGAGCCCCAGAAAATGAAATAAAAAAACGGAACAAGTCGACAGAGAATTAAGATGACGAGCAATTGACCCTTATCTTTGACAAACGTCAAGCGATCGTTTTTATTATTCTCTCCATCTTTCTCTCTCACCTATCATCTCTCACCTCCTTCCTTTCACCATTCACCCTGAGCGATAAGTTCAAAGACAATCCTACCTAATAATAAACGCTAATACATGCATATATACGTTCCTGTCTACGTACACATAAACTCACTCTTGCAAGGACTACTACGGACTCTTGATATTCTTAACTACTCACTACTTCTTAATGAACGTTTAACTTCAACCAATTCATGTTATTTTGTTCTATTAATAAATTTCTATTTAAACATACAAAAGGTATACTTTTATTCTTCCATACATTCCAATCTTCAGCCTTCTGATGATAGCGAATAAACCTGTAAATTGTTGGAAGTTTGGTTATGTTTCACACAAGGCCGATTTAATAAACATTAACCATGTCCCTACGGCTTCACATTGGGTGTTGACTTCAGTCAAGGAAGCCTTCTGTCGTGGCATCATCGCACTGGCTGCATACATACCGATGGACTCCATTTGTCTCGACATGACCGTTGACCCTAAAGGGTTCTTCTGCTCCTTGACAGGTATTTACTATCTCCTAGTGACTATAGACCATTCTTACCAGATTGGGTTTAATCATTAACGGCCCGACTATGTGGCAAGTGGTAATAGATTACACTGTGCAATACTCCTAGAGAGACCTGACAAAAAATATGAGTACATGGAAGAAATTTAAAATCTCGTAAGCTTCTCTCTCAAGGTTAATCTGAAAGGAAGGAGCATAGAATTCATTTCTTAAATTTTTTATTTTATTTTATTTTATTGGGGGGGGGGGGTCTTAATCATAGTCATATGCAACCAAAATAATGCTGAAGAAGTCTGTGGGAATAACAAACGGAACGTTGTCACTGGAACAGCCAGAGTTTCCGAATAAATCACTCTATGGAAAGAAGAATACCTCATCGCAAAGATTCCCATTCGTAAAAAAATATTGATTGTTTGAACTGTTTTGAAAGACATGTTGACTTTGTGACATATTCATGAAGTTGATTTTGTTTTGCCTGCAATATATATATATATATATATATATATATATATACACACACACACACACATATATATATATATATATATACACACACACACATACATATATATATATATATATATATATATATATATATATATATATATATATATATACTTATCGTTATACTCGTTTCGAAAAAAAACCCGAGCACATACGCGGAAGGAAAAAAATGGTGATAAAAAAAGAATGAGCTAAGCACTTGAACATCAGTCAAAGTACGCAGCCCAAAGAAAAAACCCCGAGACGAGTAACCTAAAACAAAAAGCGCTCAATACGCAAGTGGAGCAAACAAAGTAAATAATTAACCTAGAGAGCCAACGAATCTACCAAGGTTTCAACAAATTGGATCTTCAGGGAAATTGGAGTAGATAGGCTAAACTATCGCCCGGTTTGACACTCCACCCACGTCTATTGAACAGGTGTAGAGGCTCCTCCCTTGTTCCCTGTTTAGGATGTGGTTTCCGGTTTTCTCATTTCCAACTTTTTCATTCTTACTTAGCCCCCTGCACATCAGTGGCGTTACCGCCTTGCTCGGGGTGATATGATTAATATATATATATATATATATATAATCTGAAGATATTTTTAAGTTCATAAACTTTACAATGTGAGTACACTGTTTTACAAGAATTATTTTTTTTATTAGTACATGTCATTTATCACTCTGAAAAACTGAGCAATTTTAGAGAACTCCTGGAATACTAATAATTATGTGTATATTGTGAGAATGAAATGTTATGAATATATATAATATATGAGTTTAAAGTAATGTATTTACATATGCTAAAAACTGTCATCGTAGTGGACAAATGTTTCCTTGCTTCCAGCGTTGCAGTTCTGTGTTGGTTGTGAGAAAAAAAAATTAATATTTATGACTTGGTTTTAAGGAAATGAGCATTGCTTGCCTTCAGGAAACGAGTCAAACATTAAATTTCTCCCTCTCTCTCTCTCTCTCTCTCTCTCTCACACGCACGTTTTTTTCTCTCTCTCTCTCTCTCACACACACACACACACACGCATGTTTTTTCTCTCTCACACACGTTTTTACTCTTTCTCTCACAAACACACACGCACGTGTTTCTCTCTCTCTCTCTCACCTATGCACGTGTTTTTTCTCTTTCTTTGCTTTAGAAACACTCGTTGTGTGCCCCTAGGTCACTCACTTACTTTATTGGTGTCTCTTTCTCTCTCTCTCTCTCTCTCTCTCTCTCATTTTTGATCTCTGTCTCTCTTTCTGTCTCTCACTGCTCCTGAGTCTCTCTTTTTCTCTCTCTCTACCTGCTTTTTCATTTATCTTTCTGTGCGTCTTGATCTCTTTCTCTCTCTCTCTCTCTCGATATATATATATATATATATATATACGTCTAAGTCTCTCTCTCTCTCTATGTCTGGGTTTCTTTCACTTTATGCTTCTCAGTTACACACCCTCTCCTCTCTCTCTATCTATATATATATATATATATACTTCTAGATCCATCTCTGTCTTCCGCTTTTTCACTCTCTCTCCTCGTCTCTGCAATTCTCTCTCTCTCTCTCTCTCTCTCTCTCTCTGCGTCAATCTTTTTCTTTTGGTTTCTCTCTCTATCAGTGTCTTTATATGTCCCTAAATGAATCTGTGTCTCTCTTCTCCTCAAACCATTCTCCAGTCTTTCTATCTTCCACTCAGCAAAAGAATAACCCATTTTTATATTCTAACATAAAAAAATGACACATTATGAATAGGTCAGTTATTCAATAATATTTGTTTCCGGTCCTAAAACTGACACCGTCCCACAAAAAATAAAATATCTTTTGAAATACAACTTCATTTAACCTGTTGTACAAGTTGATGCTATTTGTTTTGGAAATAATACTCATAGAAGTTTGTATAATAATCAAATAAAAAGATATACTGTGAAATAAGAATTCGAGAAGACTACATAATTACTGATTACAGATTTTTTGTTCAACATTTCTAAAATTAACCAACATGGTGTACTGTATACTACGGCAATAGTGCAAGTAAAAGCCAGAATTGTTTGAATTTTAAAATTACGCAAAAAATGAAAATAATACTGACGTCTCATTTTAGCAGTTATATCTACCAAAATAATGCCAATATCTACCAAAGCGATAAGTCGCTTGGGCGCCATTGACATTGTCGGACTCTCTGCCTTCGAGCAGATGAGAACCCATATGAGCCTATGCCGAATGGTAGATTTTCATCTGGGGAAAAAATAGATAAAAATAGATAAAAAAATAGATAAAAAAATAGATAAAAATTTTGCCCGAGCAGTATGGCACGGATGACCTCGTTAAAAAGACCTTGTACCACATTTTGCCTGATGTTGGCTAAATATACTGGATTGTCTGAAAGGAACTGCGTGGTCGAAACCTGGGTAGCAAGTTACTGGTGTGTCATTTCTTTTCGAACCATCTTTTGCTAGTCCAACCAGAGAGACAGAGAGATTTAGTGTATCGAGGCAGCAGATAATTTTCTAAAAATACTCACCAGTTTTCGTATTGCTTGTCCGCTTAAACAGAATGGTCTACTCGTACAAAAATAGTGATAATTTGGAGAAGGGATAAATCATTTTTGTATATTAACAATTATTAAACTTTTAAAGATACAATACTTATCAGAATAAAAGTAAATTTTGATTTTAATCATTTTACAAATGTGGGGTGTTGTATCATATTTTTAAAATAATTTCAGCCTAAACAAGACAATAAAGCTACTAAGACACAAAGGCTTAATGTGTGTGAAACAATATTAAGAAAATAATCATTATTAAGGAACGATAACAATAAAAGAACAAAGATTAAGACAATATAACGATTAACATTGCATTTACATATCTGAAGATTAAAGTTGACTCGGAAACAATAAGCCGAAAGAGAGTTCACCAAGCGTGAAGTGAAAAAAGAAGAAACAATTAGCATAAAACTTACGGTTGCATCTAGCCAATTAAACTGTAAAATAGTAAGACCTTGTCGCCAATCTAGCCAGTCAGTCAGTTAAGTGCCATACGTGATACACGCTTGGGCGATCATGTCTCGAAAGAGACATGACTGACTGGGCAGAAGATTATCCTGCAGTAGGCTGCCGTTGCTTTCTGCGGTATACTGGTTGCCAGACAAGGCTATAGAACCCAATCTGTCTTATTATTTAATCCATAACTGGAGGGAAGAGACTGATTAATACCTTTCCCAAGGGTATTTGTGCGTAAGTGAATGCAATGAATTCAACTGGTATTCGAAATCAGCACCCCGATTTCTCGTTCCGAGTCGATATCTGCTGCACCACAAATTTGTGCCTAAGTGAGTGCGTGTTATAGAGCGATAAATATTAAATTTTACCATAAAATTTATATATAAAGGTTTCATGTGTTAATGCAAGGAAATTCAACTAGAATTCAAACTCGGCTCTCCGATTTCTCGTTTCAAGCCGATATCCACTGCACCACAACGCACATCCTAGAAACATAAACGCCGACTAAAAACGCATTAAATAATGGAAGAAAAAGGCGCTCTTCTGAATGTTCTAATCCCAACGAATTTTACGCGATTGATGTAATTATATCTACAATTTTTAACTGGCAGCTGTTGCTCGCAAGACGCACCAGTGTTTAAATATTTGCCCCAGAAAGTTGGCTACCTTTTCCTCAGCTAATGTGATTTAGCTTATAAATTCACTGGCCCAGAATTTCCTCGTTCTTTATTGGCCCTCCCACAGGGTGTCAGACAGGACAGAGCGACCTGTTGGCCAGAACCGAGCTTGGCTTTTAATACTGACACTACTATTACAATTATGACTTAGCCCCGTCACCGTCACCCTCTCGACAATTTTCAGGCTGCGAACTTGACTACTATCATCACTATGACTGTATGATTATTAACACTATTACGGCTCGACGCAGTATGATGTGAGGATCGTTGAACGGAACTTAGAGGAGTCAACCTGTTTTTAAAATTTTACTAAGTCTGCAATTGTTTCAATGCATAATTTTTTTTTTATACTGATCCCCCATCAAACACATTAAATTTTTTTTTTTGTCGAAAAATGTTTCTCTTTATTTTTCTTTCCTTCTTGTTTACATGTTGAACAACTCTTTATCATCCGATTAAAAAGAAAAAGCATTGGTAGACTCTACAACAATATGCTGAAAAGTTTCAAGCTGAAACCGAAAAGATTTATTTATTAATTTCTTAAAATTGTTTTATTTATATCTGGTTTTCCTTCTTTAGAAAGTGTAAATTCACAACTTTCTGTCCTTTGTATCTTTTTTTAATCCATTTACCCCAAGCAAGGCGATAATGTCACTAAGATGGTAGGGGTTTCTCTATTCATTTATAATCGGGTCTTTTATGAGCTTCATAAATATGGTTCTTGATTTCTTTTCTTATTAAATTACTTAGTTATTCAAATAAAGCCAGTTTCTGTTCTAAAAGTGTTAACAGCCTCAGCATTTCGATCTCAGCTTGGCTGCACACGGAAATACAGGTAAGCAAGTAAGAACTTATATCATAAGATGCCATATACGAAATAAATGACTATCGAACTGCTTTAATTACGGCTGATTTACATTTTAGCCAGATCAGACCGAAAATGGAGACAGTCAGTTAAGTGCCATACGTGATATACGCTTTGGGCGATCATGTCTCAAAAAAGACATGACTGACTGGGCAGAATATTATCCCGCAGTAGGTGGCCATTATTTCCTGCGGTAAATTGGTTGCCAGCCAATCTGTCCTGTTTTTTAACCCAAAACTAGAGGGAAGAGACGGATTGATACCTTTTCCAAGGGTATTTGCGCGTAAGTGAATGCAAGGGATTCAACTAAAATTCGAACTCGGCTTTCCGATTTCTCGTTCCGAGTCGATATCTATTGCACCACAACGCGCATCCGAAAATTGAGTACTGCTGTCACATATGGACATGAGCTGCCGATTCTTCACTTTCTACTCTCGTGTTTGCGCGTAACGAATTATTTCTTACTCTACAATCCCTTTCTCATAGACGAAACATCGCAAATCATTCAGTCTTCAGAGAAACTACACCCTTTAGTTTCACCAGTCTTAAACCTGAAGGTTAAGACCGGCCTTGCCAACACGCATTGTAGCGAACCTCCCTTATTCCATTCGTATTTCATTGGTGAGATGTAAGTTTTATTCAAGCAGCTTCTTCCCACGATCCATTGTTCTGTAGAGCCAACTCCCAAGAGGATGTTTCCCTGATCAATGCAATCGTAACCTGTTCAAGTTTAAAGTTAACCGTTATGTTTCACCCATATCTATATAAACTGTGTTTTTTGCTCTGTAACCCTCTATTTCAAGTGACCCTTGGGCTTTGAACAAAATAAACAAACACCGGTATTATCCAATAGTAGGTTTTATTGCGACTGTTAAAGTAATATATGTTCTCGATGCAAAAATTATTTTCATGTATGAAAGGAGTTTTCATAAAGAATCGTTATTACGGGATGCCAAGTCAAATTAAAATTAGGATAATTCTTTGGTTGTTATTGTATCATTGTCGAAGATACAAATCCAAAGGTCTTTTGATAATCATATATTGAACTGCTGTAGTCCATTTGGGTGCTCGCTAAGCGGGTTGTGACTTGCATTTCGTTTCCCTAAGAATGGCGTTGTTAAACTTGGCGCCATTCTTGTCTCTATGCCAAGTTCGGTAGCTTTCAAACTGTGCCGTGTATTGATAGATTAGTAGGAGAATAAGAAAGAGGAAGGTATCCAGGGGATTTTTGTGTGGCCCCAGCCTGACCACTCCTCAGGATAATATACTATGCCAATTTCTCGGACTGTGCCGACTTGAACATTATTTGTGTTGAAGTCATTTATGTTCATTCCATCTTTCTTCTCCACTCGATTTCTCTTGCATGTTAATCTTTACTTTAAACTAGCAAGGTTAACCAGTGTTGTCTGGGCTTTTCAGAACAGTGGATATCGGCTCGGAACGAGAAATCGAGGAGCCGAGTTCGAATTCCAGTTGAATTCATTGCATTCACTTACGCGCAAATACCCTTAGGAAAGATATTAATCCGTCTCTTCCTTCCAGTTATGGGTTAAATAACAGGACAGATTGGGTTCTATAGCCTTGGCTGGCAACCTGTCTACCGCAGAAAGCAATGGCAACCTACTGCGGGATAATTTTCTGCCCAGTTAGTCATGTCTCTTTCGAGACATGATCGCCCAAGCGTGTTTCACGTATGGCACTTAACTGACTGTGGTGCAGTGGATATCGGCTTGGAACGACAAATCGAGGAGCCGAGTTCGAATTCCAGTTGAATTCATTGCATTCACTTACGCGCAAATACCCTTAGGAAAGATATTAATCCGTCTCTTCCCTCCAGTTATGAGTTAAAAATCAGAACAGCTGTGGTTCTATAGCCTTGGCTGGCAACCGGTCTACCGCAGAAAGCAATAGCAACCTTCTGCGGGATAATCTTTGCCCAGTCAGTCATGTCTCTTTCTAGACATGATCGCCCAAAGCGTGTATCATGTGTGGCACTTAACTGAGTTCATCTGAACATCTTTTATGAAAATAGCAATAGAGTAGCGAGAGGCTCGTAACGTTTCATCCGAAGAAAAGAGGTTGAATATCTGTTCATCACGAAACCGCGAAAACGCTTTTGAACTCCGTCTGGAATGCGAAGATATGAGCAGTTCCGACCTAGATGTGACAGTGTCAGGTCGAGGCCTCTTTATCCTATCTTCTTATTATTTTTCAAATGTCATCACCCTTCAGAACGAAGAGGTTCATGGCTCTTTACAGATACCTTCTTTGATCATCCGTGAACTCCCAAGAATTCTTTGAAAAGATAATACAGTAGTCACTCATTGCCTTTTTAATGCTATGTCCACTTTTCAAAGCAAATATTTGTTTTGAAGGGATTCTTGATCGGAGCAATTATTTTTCAGCATTCCGCTTGTATTTATGTTACAATGATAAGCAAAACCAGGGGCCTATTTTACCCTGCATCGATTTTGAAAGATAAAAACAAAAATCAGTATTTTCCCTTTTTGATATGTGTCGCGGCGTAAGGGCCTAAAGAATGCTTATATTAAAAAATTATATCCTAATATATTTTTTTCTTATTTTCACTAGTGGACCAGTCTATTTAAGGTGATATTCTAAGCTCAGCTTAAATGTGGCACAATGCCGAAAATATGGGGTACCTAGTGAGGATTGAACTCACGACTCAGTAGTAACGGGTTTTAACAAGATAAGCTTTCTAACCATTATTACCATGTGGAGGTGCTAACTAGTCTATTTAAGTAGTGTCAGTAAATGTCAGTTATCTTTTCTGTTTGCTAACCTCTTCGTGGTTGACCACAAAATTTCGGCAGCCTTTCGGATCGGAATGAGAGCCGAGTTCGAATTCCAGTTGCATTCGTTGCAATCACTTACGCGCAAATACGCATGGGAAAAATATGAATCCATCTCTTCTCCCTCCAGCTATGGGTTGAATAGCAGGACAGATTGGGTTTTGTAGCTTTAGTTGGCGATCAGTTTATCGCAGTAAGAAATGGCAACCTAATGCTTAAAAATCTGCATAGTCAGTCAAAGATCGAATGAGACATGATCACCCAAGCGGGTATTATGTATGGCACTTAACTAACTGTCTGAATTTCTTAAACGTTTTCTTTCCTTTTAAAAAATTTCTTTGTCAAAGTTTGTTTTAAGAGAATTCATTGCTGTGTGTGTGGTTATGAAAGGATGTAAATTAAACAGAGAGTCGTAGTACAATAGTGTTAATGGGTCAACGATATATGACATGGACGGAAGGTGGTTTGTGAATCTGCAGCAGGTTTTTCTTTATCAAGCACCGAACCCTTCCTCTTCGGTCTCTTCGCTTTCGCCGCGCCTTGGCATGTTTTCAAAAACCGCCAACTTATAAACTACTTCCCCCTCTCACTCTAAAAAGCTGCCGTGCTGGAGACATTAAAAGCGTACAAATGACGTTCATTGTTGTTTCGGCGTTGCCAGGTCTAATATCATTAACACTTTACCAGCCGTACCATGAAATTGACCCTAACTCTGGCGGTCAACTTTCATTGGTGTCAGTTCGAATATGACTGTAACCAGCAAATGGCGGAGTTTTCTGCCTTTTTTTTTTATTTTTTATTTTTTATTTTTATTTTATTTTATTGGATTTTGAGGTGCATGGATTCTCTTGCTAGGATATTAAGTTATATCGATGTCAAAGTAGTATGTAA